>PVJO010022637.1:0-27659 GCA_004026905.1 Hystrix cristata | reverse complement strand
GTTCGATCTGGTGGGAGGTTTGCCACTGGGACTCTCTAAAGAGTGTTGCTCCATAATCATTATTTTAAGGCATTTCATTAGATTGGATTGGACCCCCCCCCAGGAAGTAGTAAGATCTACTCACTGAGATAAATGAATGAAACAGGAGCTGAGCCAGGGGCCAGGTCCCTAGACAAATGCGCTGCAATTCAGGGCAGGAACCTTAAGAAACTGGAAAACACTCTCCCCCTCCAAAAACGATTGATATAGAATGTCCATTAAATGCACTAGATTCTAAAAAAAAAAAAATGCCTTAGATCCACATGGTGAAGGCTGAAGACAGAAGCTGGAGTTTTACTGGTTTGTGACACCCTGGGGCTTGCCCCAGGCGCCTCAGACACTATTCTAAAGGCCACAGTCCAGCGCGAGTCTTCCAGGAAAGGATCAACAGGAGCTTATTTTGTAAGAACTATTATAATAGGGCCTCTGGCAAGAACCTTTTTCTCTTAAGCTCTAAGATTGTACCCAAATGGAATTTACGTTCAAATTACTTTGCAGCAAGTGATCTGTTACCAGTGTGCATACCAAGGAAGGCTGGCGACAGTTCTGAACAATGCAGCCTACTGGATTGGAATGAAGTCATTTTCTTAGCCATCTAAAAATCAAGGCAGTTTGAAACCATCAACTCTTGGGTTGTCTGTGCTCCACAGATAGAAAAGTACACACTAACATTGCCATAAAAATCTCCACCAAGATGGCTGGGTCAAGGTCGCAAGAATTGTCGACCTTGTTTGCTTTACAGACTACTCTTCAATGTCACACTTGCAAAAAGATAAATGGATGACAGCCATAGGAGGCTCAGGGATACATGGCTTATCAAAACACGTCTCTCCCACTGAGGGCATCTTCGCATTGCTGTAGAATGACCTGTTTCTGTGTTTGTCTCCCAGCTAGACTGTGAGTTCCTTGAGGAACCAGCTTTGTACTTGCCGATCATGTACTTACCCACCGTGGTGTAGACCAGCAACCCTCTTCCTCCAAAGTCTGATTTCCCCTCCTAGACCGCACGGCTAGAGCTGTTACCTGCAACTCCTCTGCCCTCCCAGCCACGTGTGAGGCTGCCTTAACTCAGTGCTTTGGCTAAAGAGGCCAGGAAACCAAATCTCACCCACTGTGCTATAACTAAACGGCACCCCAAGTACCAAATCTGGAGAATTCTTAGACTCGGATCAATAGAGTCTCACTATAAAGCCATAAACACTGTACGACTGTATTCAGAGCATTTTCTTTAGGGGCAACCATGAAGGAATATTGAAATACAGGTATTTCAATCTCCAAGCTTTCTGAGTTGATTTTTCTGATAAGAAATGTTATTTTGGAAGGATTATAATGTAAAATATGTGGATCTTAACCCTAATTTTATTAATAAAAATTTGTTTCTTTTGGTGAAAGACTATAGAAGGTGTGTCACCTCTAGCCAAAGATGTTGCCTTGTTCTTTTTCCCATCTCATTCCTACACTTTTATGTGCAGTATTTGTCCTTCCAGAAAAATATTGCCAGTTCATTTTCCTTCTCTTCAACGTTTGACTCAATATTCCTTTATGGTGGTAAGAATAATATAGTCTAGGGATAGCATATTTGTCTGTCCAAAATTACATTTGATCTTTCTAATCTTTCCATTTATCCTGAGAGTCTTCTAGACCTTGAGGATATTATAATAGTCCTTGTGACAAAATCAGTTTGTTTGAAAGTTGGACAAATAGTCTGCAAACCAATAAAATACCTTCCAAGTATAGCAGGAAATCTCATTCAGGGGTTGAAATAAATGATGACATTAATGTAAAAGTCTATTTCTCTTCAGTAAAAACAATTAACTTAATTAACAAACACATACTGAGTTGATATAGTGCGTTCAAAAATAATGACAATAAATAAAGCTTTTATTTAGTTTCAAATCAATGATATTAATTTAATCTGTTCTAAACACATTATTTCTGAACTCAATATTTTAAAAAAATTAGCTGCAAAATTTTTAAGTCATAAATAAATCTTCTGTGTTTTTAAGCAATAAATAAAGCTGCTGTACTTTGATAGATCATGCTTGTAATTTGCAAATGAGCCATTTTCTGCATTTTGCTTATAGCTTCTATATAGGTTAAATTACATCGTGAAAAATCGTGTTGCAATGAAATCTCTCTTTACAGCCAGAGTTGCTGTTTTTTGTTTTTTTAACTCTTATTTGTCAAAGTGGTGTACGTGAATTTATTTCTAGTTTTCTGAAAGCTACGGTACGAATGGTTGTTGAGCTGAAATCACGGTGCTTATATGGGGAGGCATGAACTCAAGCTGAGTGTCTGAGAACTGTGAAACACTTGGGCTTGTGATTTACAAAGATTACATATAGATAAAAGAGCAAAAGCTCAAAATTTTTTCTTTCATCTGAATGTTTCCCTAGCAGGCAGGCATGCTTGAAATGTTCAGCTAGGTTACTGTCTGTGAGATCTATGTGGTCTTGAACTACTACTCTGCGTGGCCAGTGCCCAAGCTCTCAGGGAAATTGCTATGTATCTTTAGTGAGAAGAGTAGTAGCGTGCTGAATGATCACAAATCTCTGTGCTTCTTCTCCTATAGGTTTTTCTATAGTGGGGCATAGATATCCATGTATGCAGGCTATATGAATCATTTATCGACAACTATGGTAATATACTACAAGATGATTTAATTAAAAATCATTCTTTGCAATGGTGCAAAATAATTTTTGATAGACCTAGTTATGTTAGCTGTGTTTATTTAAAAGTCATAGTCCTAGCATTAGTTAATACTGAAGTTAATGGAAATTCTAGTATTTTGGATACTTATGAGAAAATCTAGCATTTCTAATGCAGATGCAGAGCCACTAATAACGTCCCTGTGAGGGAGGCTGGTTCATGCAAAGAAGTGGAAATCTGGGTCAAACACTTGAATTGAGAGAGTTTGGGAGTAATTTTTGATGAGGATAAGAGAAAAATATGCTAAATTGAGAAAAAAATCCAACGTGTTTTGAGTCTACTTAAGATTGGAAAAGTACACATTTAGATGGACTATGGAAGCTGGGCAAGCTGGCACATGGCCGCAGTCCCAGCACTGAGGGAGGCTGAAGTAGGAAGAGCATAAGTTTGATTTCCACTTGGGCAACTTAGCGAGATCTTGTTTCAAAACAAAAAATAAAAGGGGCTAGGTTCAGTTCTCAGTACCATTCCTGAAAAGACCAGTAGATGGAATGTGGAGATTCTATAAATATTTAAACACCTACTATGTGCTGCATTGTTGTAGACACTGGGGCTCTGGGGCTATGGTCCACATCTCAAGTAGTTGCTGTCTAAAGGGACAATGGTTATGGGATTTTTCTGTGCTATAGGAATAAAAAACCCTGGTTGCTTAATTGTTCCATATTGGAAAGATTAAGGAGGGCAGAAGTTTAGTTCATTTCATTGCAAGAGCTTTTTATTGAGTGCCTTAATATTCTAGCTACTGTGATAAGACTCCAGGACTAAAGAAACAAAGTCCTTCCTCCGGGCAAGCTTGCAGTTCCTGTGAAAGAGGGGAACATCAGCAGGTCTTTGTCACTAGCCTGTGGTCAGTATCATAAAGGCCCGGAGACAAGAGAGTGCAGGGACAGAGGCCCTGTGCTCAGTCTGTGAGAGGGCTGGGAAAGTGTCAGGGGAGGGCTGGAGGCTCAGGGAGGAGGCCTGGACCACCTTGGGGATGGGCACAGGTAAGAAAACAGGATCAAAAATGGGATCCATGCTGAGTAGCAAAAGGCTTGCAGCCAAAAGGGCTCCAATGGACTGGAAATTCTAACAGGAACAAAGAACTGGTCTCTCTCTGGGCTGGGCCAGAAGGAGCAATGAGAGAGCCCGAGGAGAGTGTGGGATGGCCTGAGCGAGGGACATCTGAGTCTAAGAAGTCTGGGTGATGCTGCCCTAGGGGAGGAGAAGGTCCAGAGTTTCTGTGAGTCCAAGGAGTGTGAAGGGCCTGGAAGTGAAAATCATTCAAGCCGAGGGAACCAAGAGCCCGTGTATTCTCTGACTCACCAACAAGTGGGCTACAGCTTCTCAGAATGGCATCAGGGGCAGAACACAAGGGAAACCGGAAGCTGAGTGTGAGGTGGTAACCTGGAGAGCATTTGATCATGGTTACAGGAATGAACTCAGCTGTGAACACAAAGGGCTCGGTGGGAGCAGCTCAAGGTTCCTCATTAGTTCCATTAGAAATGTGTATCCCTGAATCACAGGTGTAGGGTGCAGGGGGAGGTCTTCACCTGCTTCAGTCTTATCTAGATGGTTGTTGTGTCTGCACGCTTACTCGGAGGAATGAATTACTGAAGCCTGCCGGGTGTTATGGTTTAGATCTAAAATGTTCCCCTGAAGTCTCTCGGGGGGCTTATGGAAGGATCGTGAAGGTACCTGCCTTACCAATGGATCGATCCACTGATAAGCCCATAACTGGCTGGGAATTTAGGGGGCCGGCCTGGTTAGAGGAAGTAGGTCACCGGGGGCAATGCTTTCAAAGCTCGTCTTTTCTCTGGCTCGCTCTGCTTCTCAAGTTCCATGAACCTGAGCAGCTTTCCTCCACCACACGCCTCTGTCGTGAAGCTTCCGCTTTAGAGCCAGCTCACCACGGACAGAAACCTTAGAAAACAAAACGAACATCGCCTCCTTTACTTTGTGCATGTCAGGCACTTCATCCTGGCATGGAAAGGCGACTATTATAACCAAGAAGCCAGAGCTTGATCTAAGAACAACATGAAAAAAATTTCTCTTGAAGTTTGTTATACTAGGCCTCACCTAAAACTGTGTTTTAAAAAAATAGTTTTCTTATTCAGATGATGTTTTCAGTATAACTTATTCCTTTTAATATAAAACTACCCATGAAAACGATCTTCTTAGAATTATAATTACGCAGTTTATCAGAGTCTTGCTGATAAACTAAAGCTCTCTTTTGGTCCAGGCATTTTCCTGGGCTTCTCACACTAATGTCACAATGCTTAGATATTTCATAGCCCTGGATGATGCTACTGGTCCTGAAGACCAGTTCACTTTAAATTTCATTTTGAATGCAGTTTGAAAATTATTACTTTAAATGTAATAAAAATCTGATACATAGAGAGATAGACATTTTTCTCAGTGTAGAACTGAGCTTGGGTCTAGGTCAAATTCTTCTGTAATAAACATCTGGATTAAAAGCAATCTAAACATTCAGTTTACTGTGAGTGTCTAGACGCTGAGTGCCTTTGTATAGACGACTGTGTTTTTAAAAATGAAGCGTGTGGATAGTTGATTATTCACTTGAATTTAAATGTTTTTCTGTTATATAATTACATATTCTCTTTGCTCAGCCTTCCCAGATGGAATCTAGTCCTACAGAGGGCAAAGTTTCTGAAGTGGTGTTGGTTTCAGCTTTGGCTTGCTGGAGTCGTTAGAAGGCGGGGTGCAGCTAATTCACTGAGGTTTCCCTATAATAATATCGCTTTCCTAGAAGGTGCTGACTGGCTGCAGCAGCTGACACTGTGTTGGATGATGCTTCTATCACTGCTAAGCAGTTGCTCTTCTAGCAATGTGGCCTCCATCTAATAACAGTCCTACTATTAAGCTTCGTAGCTAGTTTTACAAGCTTATATTTTTGCACAAATATTATTGTCAATATTATCTTGTTTCATCCTCAAACATCCCGCTGAGGTAGAGCAAATGCTTTTAGCCCCAGCTGACTGAAGGGGACACATACACAAAGATGAAGTATGAGGATTCATCAAAAATACAGTGAATGTTTACATTTTTAAAAATATGTATTACAGTAAAGGACATATTATCATTAATGCCCCTCAAAATACTCTTCCCCTAATCTCATCATTTTGCCACTTTCTGAAGTGGTTCCGAAAGTCTTGAGTGTCTTCCATCGTGCTGTCCTGGCTGCCTGGATGTCCTGATTCAGTTCAAAACGTTGACCTTTCATGGTCATTTTGACTTTGGAGAAGAGCCAGAAGTCACAGGGCCGGGTCTGGTGACTAATGTGGATGAGGACCACTGTCGTGTTTTGACCAGCCCGCCTTGCTGTTGGATGGCGCTCGGCAGCAGCATTTACTGTATTTTTTATCACACCTCATAAAGACGCTCATGAATGAGAACTTCCAGAACTGCTTCAGAAAGTGACAAAAATGGTGGGCTAAGTATACTCAAAGCAAGTGGAATATTGCGAAGGGGGTTAATGCCAAGATTAAATATTGGTTTACCTTTGTTCTTAGAGAGATAAAACATGACTGCATTTATTTCTAAAATGAAAGTTATTAAAAATAAAAAAGGAAGACAATAAAAGAACATTTTACAGAACGAACAGGCCAAGACTGTTCCATGTACCAGAGTGCAGCGAGTTTTTAGATAATGAACATCTCTCAAAGGACTCCAAAATGCCAGCAACTTGCATAGCCATTTTTAAAAGCTAATTTTTAGATTTTGCTCCAAGACACATAAAATATTCATATTTATACTCATTTTTTGTAAGTGGGTATTTTCCTCCTTCAGAAATGCCTCAGAGGGGCTTCGTGGGGACGTCTGTGGTCACCATCTTCATGAACTATGGAGCATGCACCACCAAGGACTACGATAGTGACCACACATATAACTGAGTTACCAGCATTAAGGAAGAAGTGATTTTTTACAAGTTCTTTCTCTACCCAAAGGCATGGACAAAAGATGGCCACTCAAATGGGCTTTCTAGGTCCTTTTTTCTTTTTTTTTTTAATTTTTAAAATTCTTTTTCTCCAATTTTTCCCTATAGTGCCATGTATTGCCAGCAGTGGCCAATTTGTTATTCCTTGTTAAGAACCAACTTTATTGAACTGGAAATCTCACCCTCTTACTATTTATTAATATAGTTTTAAGAGAATCCTCCCATTTCTGTGGGCAGCTGCTCGGTTGGGTTTAAATGTGATGTACTTTGTTGGCTATTTAGCCCCTTGGGGACGGTGCTGAGACAGACTTACTCAGGCTTCCTTTGAACACAGAAATGAAAATCAATAAACAATTTGAACTTCTTCGAGGGGAATTTTTCTCCTCTAATGAATATACAAGCTTGGTTACAGCTTAATTCAGAGATTGAATTTAGTGAGTGTTTTTGCCTTTGCCTCAAGCATGACAAACAGAATCTTCAAATGACATGCCCCACAGGGAGACTTACTGTTTAAAAAAAATCATCCTCTCCCACTCTAAGCCTACATAAAAAGGAGACAACTTAACCAGGCTAAGAGTTGCTTGAAGTGGAATCTTGGGAAATGGTCCAGGGATGGCCCAGTGATGTCATTTGTCCTGTCTATACAGGAGAGTTTTGAGAGCCAAAAAATAATAGCAAAATAGAACTTAACTAAATCAAGCAAGTAAATATTTCCTCAATTAGGCTATGTTGCATTTAAGTGACAGAAAACACCACTCTGGCTTTGTGAGTTCTGGAGGCAGAAGCTCGTGTGATTTTCCTAAGTCTGTTCCTTTCTCCTCCCTCAACGGCAACTTAGCCCCTGTTCTCTGTGCTCATCTGTGACAGCGACACGGCTGCCGAGGAAAGAACTGGAGCGTTTTTCCCACAATAGTTGAAAAAAGCCCAGGTCCTTGCTCTTGAATAGGGTCCTGAATAGGATCATCTGTCATTTCCTGTCTGTGGCCAGGGGAACAGGAAGTGCTGATTGACTTGTGGCCACAGAGCTCTCGCTCTGAAATCAGGATGGGTGTCAACTCCAGGCAGGTCTCGAGGTATCTGTCAACGCTGATTTCTCAAAGCAAATTTGAGGTGGCGTTTTACAAAAGAGTGGTGAGAGTGTACTGTAGGACAAAACCACGGTTGTAGGCAGGTATAACGGGCTGCAGAAATGATTGATTAGTTAATGCTGGTATTAGAATCATCTCTAAAATTGTAGTAATAAATTGGCCAATACCCATAATTTATCAGAAGAAGATTATGACATTAAGCGCACGTTAATGAATGTTGAACTTGTAAAATGCTGCATAGAAGAATAAAGACACAACTGTTTCAACACTGAGCAAATATCACAAATGAAACTAAAGCAACTACTCACAAATAAGATCTATTACTAAATGCCTGTGAAAAAATAAGGTCTCACATTTCTTGTTGCAAAGGACTCCAAGAGCCTTTGGGGTTTTTTGGTTTTGCTTTGTTTTTCCTTTCACAGTATTTTATCATTAACTCTGAGTTTTCTGAATGCTTTATAAATACACACACTGGAGAAATGGAAAGGAAAAACTGTTACATGTTTTTCTCCCTCCCACACCCCCCCGGTTTTTCTCTGGTAAAAGAGAAGCAGCACGAAGACAGAGGAGGCCAGAATACTGTCTTATCTTTATCCTATCGTTCTGCTGGTTTATGTCAAGGGCGGTTGAAAGATTCCGCATCTGAGATAATTGAGGTGATTAATGATGGGCGAGGGCGCTCAGCTTTTGGAGGTGTCTTCTTGGGCCTGTAGAAAACACCAATTCTTTATCATAGTCCCAGATTCTTCCTTTGGCTCACATTTACTATTAGTATCAGTGGTGGTTTAAATGCCACAGATCTGTCTGTGTAAACATTAGAGTCTCTTTCCATTCCCTGGATGATGGACTGGCCAGATTCCTGATGTGTTTTTAGCAAATGGAATATGACAGAAGGGCTGGGAGATCTGTTTTAGGTCATGAAAAGCGTAATAGCTTCCTCCTTGCTCTCTCTTTCTTATTTGGATCCCTCATACTGCAGGGAGCTATACAGCCTGAGGACATTTCAGCAGCCCTAAGAGGACCTCCTTGTGTCAAGGAGCAAAGTCTTCTTGCATATAACCAGCCAGAGACTAAGGCCAAGCCTCCAGCCACAGGACGGTGCCATCTTGGAAGAACTCCTCCAGCTCCTGTCAATATTTCGTTTGACTGTGACCTCAGCCTGTATCTTAACCTTTTGAGAAACTGTAAGTGGGAACCACCCAGCTAAGCTGTTCCCCCATTTAAGACCCTCAGAAAATGTGAGATAGGAAGTATTTGTTGTTTTAAGCCACTAAGTTTGGGAGTGATTTGTTATTCAGTGATAGATAATAAATTCAGTATATGTGAACTCTTTTCACATGTATCGCCCAATAAATTGGTCAATCAATTGTTCACTCAATTGAGTATGCATTTACTGCTTATTCCTCCCATACCCAGCACAATCTCACACTTAACCTCAGCACCTTTCTTGTCTCCTGTTACCCAGACTAATCCTATCCGAACTCATCTCTGCTTTAAATGAATGATTTTCTAGTCAGTAGCATACAACTCAGCACACCATTTTACTTCAATTTGCTCATATATGTTATAATTGCAGTCTTCCCAAAGGACATGGGGTCTCATATTTTAAAATATTTCTAAATGCATTTTCAGACTCAATAAGTCTTAATTAATTGAAGGAGTAAATCGGGTTCTTGAAGTTTCTTGAGTCCCAGGGAAATTAAAGAAGTAGCTGTTAGTTTTGGAGCCAGAGCTATGCTATAGTTCTAGGCAGACAGCATTCTGTTTTGCTCATATCTGCCATTCAACTTTACTCCTGCCCCAAACAGAGCGCAACAAACTTTTTTCTGTAGCAGAGCAGTGTATTCATCAGCTTTCCCACTGTTGAGACATAATACCTGACATTTGCAATTTAAAAGAGAAGAGGTTTAATTAGGCCCATGGTTTGGGGATTCAGTCCATGGTTAGCTGATTCCAAGGCAGACATACTTTGGTGGAAAGTCCTGGAGTAGCAAGCATATTTAGTTCATGGAGAAGCGGAGCACAGGAACAGTGCCAGAAAGGAAGGGGCCAAGGACCAGATCTAGAACCTAATGTCACACCTCAATGAGCCACACAGATACAGAACTATTGGCACCCTCCCACCCCCTAGGTGGCTCGCAAGTCAATCAAGTTGATATAGTAAAGCTTAACCCTGGTGGGGGGGAGAGAGAGAGAGGGAATATTTTCTCTCTCTGGCCATATGTAACTACTCAACTTTGCTGTTATAGAGTAATCATGGGGTTAGATAAGTCAAAGAATGGAGATGACTGTTCCAGTAACACTTTATTTCCCAAAACAAGTAGCAAGCCAATTTTAGCGCATGGACTGTACTTCATGGATCGATGGTCTAGGACAACATTTCCCAACATTTCCACATCAAGAGAAGCAGCTGGAGAGCTTGATTTAAAAGAGTTACCCCCACAATCGAGTTTGAAAAAACGCATCTGACAATCTCTCTATGCTGAGAAATTTAGAAAACTGGGGAAGAAAATCAAACTTGCTACTCTGATTCTTCCAGATTTGGGAGTAAGGAATCACATTTCTTGATGACAAGGTGTGGTGGGCTGATACAGTCGACTTGAGCTGGAACACCCAGCTGGACTGAGTTGCTGTGGTTCTGCGCATAGAGGATCCACCTGAGGATTGTTCCTGACACAACATGAAGGAGAATGGGAGCAGAAGATAGAGACTGGCTGTTTCCCAGAAGAAGCTCTGTTGTGGCTGGTTCTCCTGAAGGGGACTTGGCTGTTCTTGTCGAAGAAGGAGCTCGGGGCCTTGCTGTCGTTGGGGACGGCTGCTGTTGCTTCAAGGGAGCTCTGGTCTTCATCTCTCCTGTGAGCATTGTATTCTGGTTCTGGTATAGATTTCTTCAGCGTTTTAGTGCAGACATGAAAGTACATGGGAGAATGCCGTGGGCTCCCAGCACTGGATTGGATCTTTTGGGTCTGTAGTGCATAGATAGATGTTCTGTTGTCTTTCTGCATTTGGCTTGTATGTGTGAATGTTGTAACTTGTAGATTTCCTGTATTAAATCTGCTCTCTTGTAAACCATTGGTTCTAGAAAAGTAACTAATACACTAGGGTTGCTGTGAGGCTGCAAGGCCACAAGCCTCACCTAAGGACTATTACAGTTCTCAGAATACGCAGCTACATTTCTTGCGGCAGGGAAGAGAGACCACAAATAAAGCAATCACCTCCCCATTTCACTGAGGGAAAACGAATGTCACAAGAAAAACTTGTGAACTTTCCACGTGGTTCTGCCACTTTAAAGATTTGATGACCTCACTCTTCTACACGATGTGTAATTTTCTTAACCAGATAGTTTCTTTTCAAGATTAAGATTTTTTTCCTATGGTCAGTACTAGGGATTTAACCCAGGGCCTTGGCACTGAGCTACATCCCTGGCTCCTTTATTTTTTTTTATTTTGAGATGGTTTCTTGCTAAGTCACTAAATTACCCAGGCTGGGCTCCAAATGTTCAATCCTCCTGCCCCTGCCTCCCATAGTCCTGGAATTACAGATGTGCACCACCACACCTAGTTTAAGGTTAAGATTTTGGAGATATAGTAGTCACATATGTATCATGACACATGCTATGGACAGAAACACTTAAATCTGACAAAAGTCTGCCCAAAGAACTGGCTGGTATCTGCAGTGTTGTGCTTCTGGTAGGATGTCAAGTGTGTGGTTTAGCTGTTAAAAGCAAAATTACAATTGCAATTTTTTCATAGGTTTCTTAAAAGCATTCTAAATCCCCATGCTACTCTAAGGGATTGAGTTATACAATACTTTAAAATTGCCTCCCTTTTTCACTTTGAATCAGTAATTTTGTTTTGTAATTTCAATAACTATGATCAAAGAGGAAAACTAGCCTATTAATTGGCCCTGATTCTCCTCCATGAATCTTAGGATGTAACTCTCATTGATGTACATATGGACAGATCATGATCTGCTTTCTTAACCTGATGATATTGACACTTTAGGTTGGAAATGTTTTTGTTGTAGTTGAGCCCATTCTGGGCTTTGTGGGATGTGTAGCAGCACCCCGAGCCTCTGTCTGTTAGACTCCAGTAGCACCTTCAAGTTGAGACAATCAAAAATACCTCCAAACCCTGACAAATGTCCCTGGGGTGGGGGACATAACCGGCCCTGGTTGAGAATCACTGATAGAGTAAGCGACAGCCCAAGCAATGTGGAGGACAAGCATTTTCTGGTCATCTTGTATGAAGTCCCTAACCTCAAGTATTCTAAAAGAGGCGAGCAAGAGAGAGACCCGATCAAGCTACAGTTACTCAAGTACTTGACTCAGGTTTTCTCCTTGCTTTACATGTGTGAGCACCCAGATGTTAGGAAAACCATTTGCACAGTGACCAGACTCGCTGATTTTTAACAAGTCTGTGCCTGGAGAATTCCAGGGAATATGAGCAGGAACCAAGCAGCAGGCACCATCTGGTGTTTTAAAAAGTATATATTGTCATCCCCATTAAGAACTACATTTAGAGTGTTTATGAATGGGGCTTATTTTGAAGGAAGTGGGAGAAACCTTACCCTAAAATAAACAAACTGGTTCAGAATTGTCTCTTAATTTGAGTTTCGTGATGATGGGATTGTACAATACAACCTAAGACACTGTTCCGGGATGAATTGTGTCCCTCCCGTCCCGGATTTGTATGGAGAAGTTCTAACCCCGGGACTTCAAAATGTGTTTGGAGATAAGGTCTTTAAACGGTGTCTTCAGGGTAGGCACTAATCCAACACAACTGGTGTCTGTACATGGAGAGGACACTTGGACACAGATGCGCACACGTGGAAGAAAGACCATGTGAGGACTCAGTGAGATGCCAAGGAGCAGGGCATCAAGGGAAACCAGCCTTCCTGGCACCTTGGGCTTGGATTTCCAGGTTCCAGAACTCTTGGAAATTTTAATTTGTGTTATTTAAGCCCCACAGTCTGTGGTACTTTGTAATGGCATCCCTAGAAAACTAGCATGAATACTATGCATACTTTTGGGCATGTAATACGATCACAATAAATGTTCATAGTTGTGATATTACTGTTAATTCAGCAATATTATTTTCAGTTAATTTCCCCCCCACCCCCCAGTTTACGGAGTATCTACTCTGTTTCAGATTCTTTGCTGTATACTGAGGATATTATGGGATGTCAACACAGTGTCTATACTAGAGTAGGCCAGCCTAGAATATAAGGTACAAAATAGCTCATTTAAATACAAAATGAAGCGCCAGGAGAGAGGTCCAGGTTCACAAGCCCTTATCTGCAAGGTCAAAGACTAAAACAGGAAGTTTTTTTTCATAACTTCTTTGACAGCAAAACCTGACCTAAACTGAGCTAATAGGGTGGCAAGACTTGATGGTAAGCTGTGAGTGCCTGACCCAATGAGTGTTTTTACGTTTGCATTGAATCAGGTGTTTCTGTGCAGCTCCTTCTGCAGCACGGGCTGTAGGGCACCTGCTACTGCACTTGGCTTAGCCTCACTGCCCATCTTTCGATCCTTCCCCTCCCTCCGTGCCCTGGGATGTCACCTCCACAGTACAGCAGCAAAATGTCATTCCTCCCTCCCTGTCTGCTTTCTAAGAGATCAAGCCGAAGGTTATTGCTGCTAGATTTTTAAAAGTTTTTCTACCAGACGGGCTTTGGGAGTAAGGTGCCCAATGTGTCTGAAAGCAGCAGGGAGCCAGGTGTGGGTGGTGAGTAGGATTAAACCTCACCAAGCACAGACCGCAGTGAACGCAGCAGCTGAGGCTAGAACGAGCTACATGTGGAAGCAAAGGTGCTGGGAAGTCAATTAGCTGAAGCCATTAATGATGTGGGACCCATGAGAATGCAAGATTTGGAAGGGCGATGTCCCGACAGAGTTAGAAACTTGCAAAAAATATATATATATGAAACAGGTTCAAGGTAGCTAAATGTTAACATAAGTCACACTCTAAGGGCTGCAAATGTTTTTGTAGGAGAATTTGTATAGAAAATTAAAAAGAGACTCATCTCATAAAGCTAAAAGCCATTTGTGCTGAACGTCAGATCTATGACTTGAGTTCTAAGGTTGCAGAATTGTAGAAGACTAAATGCAGGCAACCTGTGACAAAGTCCTGCCTCTGACAGGGACAAAGTGCGGCTGAGACCTTCGGTGGGAACATTTAGACAGGCCAGGGATCCTGAGCCCTCTGTCCCCAACCATCCTGACCCGCCTATCATGCCCCTTGGCGGATAAACAGTCCCGTCCGAGTATCACTAAGCAAGAAAGTCTGGGCCTTCTTCTGAGACGCAGTTTTTGTGCCAAAGGAATGATAAGAATTAAAGAAGGCTAGTGAGAAGTGAAGGAACCTAGCTCGAGACTGTTAGATCAGAGAGGGACGGAAGATTGTAAGGTTCAGTGGAGAAGCATTTGGGAGCATCCAACCGTGTGTCAGGGCTCAAGGTCTTCAAAAGGCACTGGCAGCAGAAGCGGTGGCTATCAAGATAGCTCTTTGAATCCTTACGTCACGGATGGCCTATGTCAAGTGAACTGCAGATGCTGGATTTCTCTGATTTATATGGAAATAAGGTTGGAATCATGGGAAAATGTGCACATTGGGTAATTATGCATGGCCTGAAAACTTACCTCCTGTGTTCTCCGAGAGGTGAAAAAGAATGTGTCAATGGTGCAGGGTGGTGAGCACTAGTGTTTTTGCAAATTTCAGCTGTGCCCATCCTCCGTAGGCCAAGTTTGCCAGTATTTACGTTAGTATTTACTGTAAAACTGAGCCCACCAATATCGCCAGTGTTGTGTGAGACTCTCAAATTGCAGAGGCCACGTGTCAACCGGTAACCATCAAAGACCACATGAAATTACCGTAAGAGTGTCCAGGCCGGGCTGCCCAGCAGCAGGCAGGGACTGTGGAAATTGTAGGCGGGAAACTGGCAGCCCACAGGCATTGCTCAGTTTACATAACAAAAGAACAAAACTGAGAGTTAAGGAGAAAGCTGAGGCCAGTGAGCATACAGGAAAATAGAAGTCAGTCTACTAACGGGGTCCTTTGGTCAGAGAGAAGCCCGGGTCTCCCAGAATAAGGACTTTTGATACACCAACGCAAGTGTATGCAGTGGCAGAGCAGAATGCTGAGTCCCGAATCAGACCCTCTGACTCAGCAGCCATCTTGTGGCAGGCTGCTTCCAACAGACCTGCTACCTGAAAAGGCTGATGCTCATCGTTTACAGACCGATTTACAGGGACTGTATGTTTTCCTTCCTTTCTCTTAGTCCTCTGCCATCTAGGTACTTAGAGAACCTGAGGACATAAAGAGTACGTTAGCCATCGATGTGATGAACTATGTACCGTAGCCTCAGACTAAAGCCCTTTTTTTTTTTTTTTTTTTTTTTTTTTTTTTTTTTTTTTTTTTTTTTTTTTTGGTGCTGGGGATCGAACTCGGGTCCTTGTGCTTGCAAGGCAAGCGCTTTAACCACTGAGCTAAATCCCCAGCCCCTAAAGCACTATTTTTGAAACAAAGATGGCAATAGGGCCGCGTGACCATGAGGTCCGACGCATCCCATAACCTCCAAAGAGCCAGCTGCTGAATCCTCAGTTAAGGTGCAGTTGGAGGCCATCTTGTAGGTCTGGCGTCGTCTTTCAGGGTGTGGTGTAGTCACGGAACTGAAGGGTGACAGATGAAATTGTGTCTCCATGGCCTTGTGAAGCACAGGACGGAGGTTGGAATGGCCCTTCCCATCGTCTCACTCATGCTGCGCCTGAGGAGTCTGACACTCCTGACCCCGAGGCTCTACCAGGATGGAGTGCCAGTCATCTGAGATGGAATATCACCTCTGCCGAAAGCAGAAATCACTCCAGACCGGGAGCTTTGTCTGACACTTGGCCACTTTGGGCTTCTCCTGGCAGCACACCAGCAGGAGTTGCTGAATAATTGTAGTCGATTAGCATGAAGAGCAATTGACCCTGATTGTTATAAGGAGTTCTGCATGGAGGGGATGACAGGGTCCCAGGGGAATCACTTTTGTAATTCCTGCTGTTGGACAATTACGGCAATCACACCCCACTATGGAAGAGTAGCTCACACCTCAGGTCCCACCATCAGGCCTTAGGTCTCTCAGGAGTTTGAGACGGATCGTGGCCTGGAAGACCTACGAACCTGACTGGGGTTGCTGATTTGCAGCTGCATACACACACAGACACGTGTGTGTACATGCGTGCGTGCCAGTGCACACTAGAGACGCTTCACTGAACTTTGGGAACTGGCCACAGACAGAGAGGGTCTAAGTGTATCTGAGTAGCCCCGAGTGTAATTTCGTTTTCTCAGATGCTTCCAGCCTAACCCAGCTCCTAGAACCTCAGCTACTAGCTTGGCCTTGGCCATCACTATGGCCTCGATCTGTGGCTGTGCAACCTGATCGCTCCCACTCCACGGCCAGAGTCTCTGACCTCTCCTTGCAGACCGAGTGAAATACCACACCGCAGAGAGAGGGATCCTGCTTCTCAAGTAGCTATCAAAGGAACCCAGTGATGCGCCTGGAAGTGCAAGTAGTTAAATCCATGTGGGATGTAACTTGACTGATGAGAGAAGGAAAGAGGAGTCAAAGTGAAAAAGTCCTGTCTCCAGGGAACTCACTGTGCACACTGTTTTTCAGTAGCTGTGGAAACAGAATCTGTGCAGCCAGTCAGTGGCACAACTGAGCTGAGTCCCACAGGTTCTCTGAGAGCCAGTCGAACACATCTCTTCCCAACTCCGCATCCAGTGACGTTGCATTGGTAGCAAAATCAGCCATGGGATGAGCATTTACACCACGGAAATTGGCCAACACTACTCCCTCCGGAGACCTCATTGTCAAGTGTCTACTCTGTGTACCACAGAAGCTGAGGGACACACGTGCTGAAGACTGGCCAGGTTTCTCCATGGCTGTAACGATAATGCATCATCCTGCATCGGTATGCCTCCTTCTCTGCCTCAGTTTCCTTTTATCTTCCTCTACCTGCCATTGCGTATCACTTCCCAAAAAAACCACCAACCTTTCATCTCTGCTTTAGCTAGTGTGTACTAGGAAACCCTGACTAAGACAAGAAGTCCACGGATTTCAGGTCTTTCCTGAGCCTGGGGACCTCAGGGTGCTGCGGAACCCCTGTGTGTCCAGCGTGGACTTTCTCCTCTAACCAGGTGCCACACTGATGGCAAGAATGAAGAAGATGTTTGGTGGGACTTACTCAGACTTGAATAAGTAAGAGATGGCCCGGAGTGAAAGATATTCTAGTCGGCTGGTTTTTCTCTAGTTGAGATGGTTAGTCTGGTTTTAAGGGTAAATTAGGAGATAAACACTTGAGGATAAACACGGAAGGCAGAAGATTGAGAGATCAGAAACAAAGTACACTAGAAGTATTGCTGAAGGCAAAAGGCATATATAAACAGAAAAGAATATTTTTGGAAAATAAATTTTCTGAGTTTTTCTCTGAAAGATAGCAAGGCCAATATTTGGTTTTACATATAATGACATGGCATTTTTTGGCACTAAGCACTGGGGTCTTTTCACTGTGCCTTAAATAAGCCAACCTCAAGGTTTGGGAGGCTCTGTCCAGATCTCCATATTCATGACTTTCCCATGGGTCTATCAGGTTGTAGCTCAAACACACCCAGTGTCCCGAGTAGAAGAGCCCAATTTGCTCTTCTTCCTCTTCCAGCTTTACTTTTCTTTGTAACCTGGATCACAGTCTGCTATTATGTCATTGACTTCTTTCATAGTTTCTTTATTGTCTGTCTCCCTGAGTGGAACACAGACCCAGCGAGGACAAAGATGCTATCAGTTTTGAATCCCCATCACTTACAATAGTACTGAGCACACAGTAAGTAGATCATTTACATAAATATTTGTAGAGTAAATTATTAACTGTTAATTCATTAAATGACTTACGATTAAATGCATATACCAAACAATGAACACTAGTTAATTAATCAAAGATCCTGTGTGTGCCTAGCTCTCCGCTAGGTGGGGAGATGGTGAAGTTGAAGCCTTAGTTCTAACCTCGGGGCAGTTTGCAGTCTCCTTGACCTGAGAAGTCTCACACACAAACAACACGTGAACATGCTGCAGCTTAGTACGTGGTGTATGGCAGATTCATTATGAGCATTACATCTGATAGCTCTTATAGAACTTCAGAGGAGGGAAGAACTGCATTGAAGTGGCCAGAAAGGTTTTGGTCAGAGGGAGAATTTAATCAGAACCATTAGTATTGGTTTGATACAGCAAGTAGAAAGATTGAAAGGAGTATTGTTTTGGAATCTTTCTCATGACCCTGAAAGTGCTGAATATGTTGATATCCAAGCAAGCAACCCACTAAAACTCTAAAAGAACCATCCGTCCAGTTACTTTACCTGCATAACATACACACAAACACACACACACACACACATCATCATCGTCATCATCATCACCATCACCATCATCATCACCATCATCATCATCTAGGGGCTGGATATGAGTTTAAAGTAATGCTTCAGCAGCTGGGTGTTATATTTTGAGCGTGGTTGTAATAAGATGAATAAATATTGATTGGTTTAAGTGAAATAAGGACAATGATTCGCGTGCAGAACTCTGTGCACCACTTCGGCAAGGGAAGGAGGAGATAGATTCTGTTTGGCAGAGACTGACTGAGGTCCACTTTGGTGCTCTTGTTTGGTGCCAGCCTCGGATAAAAATGAGGCCAGTCGAGTTATCTGAGTATCTTTTTCACTCTGACCAAATCCATTTAAATTTTTCATCAGCTGTACTCTTATCCTGCTTGTGGTTCTCATTTTGCTATCCTTCTCAATACCAGTTTAAATTTTCCATGTACTAAATTTAATTTTTTGAATCCAAGAAATTCATGCACTTTAAGATTCTTTTTTGCTTTTGTTTTTAATGGACATAATTTTTGTGCTTATCTATGGAGTATAGTACTTTAATTCAATACATGTGTACAGTGTGTAATGAGCAAATGAAGTAAATGATCACACTTTAATTTCAAGGCAGATCATTTCTGTGTATTAAGAAGCATACTTCTCTAGTTATTTGGAGATGTGCATTTCATTCTGTATAGGCAATAGCTTTCCTATTGTATTATTTAACTTTAAAGCCAATTTGCCCTTCACTGTGTTTGGGACCCATCTTTTACTCTCACTGTCCTCCCTCCTGGCCTCTAGAGGCTTTTGCTCCACACCCTACTTAGGTGTGATCAGCTTTTTTAGCTTTCACAGATGAGTGGAAATAAGCAGTATTTGTATTCCTTTGCCTGGTTTACCTCATGTCAAAGGATGTCCTTCTATTTGGTCATGTTGTCGCAGATGACAGGATTTCATCTTTTTATGAGTGAATAATATTCCATTTTGTAGATATACCATCTTTTCTTATCCATTCGTCTGTAGAGGGGCATCCTGGTTGATGGCATATGTTGCCTGCTGTGAAAGGAGTTCCGATAACCCCATGAGCATAGATGTCTTGCTGACATACTGGTTTTATCCTCTTTGGGTGTACAGCTGGTGGTGAGACTGTTACGATTTTAATTTTTTCAGGAACTTCTATACTGTTTTCCGTAATGACTGTACTAATTTATGCTCCCACCAACAGCATGCAAGCGTTCTCTGTTCTCCGCATATCATTGACGCTTGCTATTTTTGCGCCTTTTTGATAACAGCCATTCTACTGCAGTGAAGTGGTATCTCATCATGGTTTCTTGATTCTTAGAACTCAGGACTGTAAAAAATCCGACTCCTTCACCCTAAAACGCCTCATGGATGGGGCCCACGTCCGTCCCGTGGCTGGCTCGCTGCTTGTGGAAGGTTGGGAGCTTCTGTTTTTGGTGTCAGTGGTGGGATCCTGTCTTTGTCAGAAGCTCCTGTGGTAACACTGCTGCTCTCTGTGCCCTGGCAATAGAAAGAGCTAGAAAAGTCTTGATTTCCAAAAATTTTCCCCTTTTGTCTGTAAACAGCAGGCAGTTCAGTAACTGACTTTAGAACAACATTGACTCAGATAGTAAGGGATTTGTATCAGTCTGTTTTCTTCTTTTATACAAAAGGATGACTAAGTCGGAGCTCACTGATACTCACCAAGGCCCCTCTGGAAACCGTTTGGAGGTGAAACATTCTGAGAAGAAAACACCAGCTTCTCTGTTAGTTCAGGGAGTTGTCTCGTAGATATGGAACGAGCAATTTCCAGAAGTTTGTTGAAGGGGTGAGCAGTTCCAAGAGAAATGAAGAGCCAAGTAGGCAAACAGTCAAATCATGGTGCTCCTTACTCCCTGAAGAGAAGCCAGTGAGGTTAGCACTGTTAATAATATTAACAATTTCCAGGATTTTGCACATAGCATTGAAGGAAGAAGAATAGACATTCACAAGAATAGACATGCACTGAGGGTTCAGTGCACAAAATGTATGAATGAATCAGAAAATCTTAGAGAGAATTTTGTTATTCATTGGTAAAAGTACAAACATTTGTGAAAACCTCGATTTATAACAGCAAGAGTTGTAGATCTATATTCCTGAATGATGTAATGCTACTGCTATATTTGATGAAAGAAACATTCCTACTTGAGGACAGAAGGATTAATGTTGCTTTCTTGGTAATATACCAAGAAACAGTCTGATGTTTTAAAACAAAGCAATACAACACTCTAAATGCACAAGCAATATTGCTCCAGGAAACACATTTATCTGTCAAAGCCAAATAGTAATCTTAATTTAATGAACATCCTCAGTTTGCTGAGCCCATCATTTTAGGGAAAGCCTGAAAATGAACTGTACCAATGTATTAGGCAGTTTTCCATTTAGGGTGAAATTGAAGGGTCAGGGATACTTGACCAAAAGATTCAAGGGTTCTCTCAAAACTGAGCCTGCTCTCCAAGATGATCCCTGAGAGGCAGTGGGAAGGAGAGATAGTCATCTACATATTTAAGACACTTGTCCTACTCCCAAACAGGTTCCTGTATCTTTGTACCTTAAATTTGCCTCCAGATGTACTTGGTTCATGGAAAAACTCTTGTGCACAGTAGGAAAAGGAACAACATTAGACTCATATATCTGTCTGTCCGTCCATCCACCCATCCATCGTCTCTCATCGCTCTTCATTATTATCCATCATGCCACCTGGGTGCACCAGGGACAGGTGTGTATGGAATGTCACAGTGAGACTGAGGTTGCATCAACGCTCTGAACATCAGACTAGGAGAAGAAAGTGCTTCTACTGTATCTGCCTGAGGTACTGGAGATCATTTACTGGTGGCTTTTTCATAGAGCCCTTTTACAGAGGCTTGCGTTCCACCAGGCAAAATCCAGAAAGTTTAAAACAACAACAACACGTATTTCCTGGAATATCCTGTTTGGCAGGATGGCAGCAGCCGTGGGGCTCTCAGAGCAGGCCCGGTCAGGAGCCCGCGTGCAGCTCGGTGTCGTCGATTGCACTGCTCTCCGGGCCTCTCGGCACATTCTTCCTTCTGAAGTGTTTTCCTGGCTGGCTCTGGGCTGTCAGCAAGGGAAGGGACGCATTCTTTGAGCAGCCTACTACGTGGTACCTTCAAGCTTAGAAAGTACTTCAGTCAGCCTGCCTTGGACCACTTTTCCCCCGCGCTCCTTGGACCACTTTTCCCCCGCGCTCCTTGGACGTGGATTTTAATGTTCCCCACCATTTGGATCTCATTTTCCATAGCATTATCTGCTTGTAGGCAGCCTCCCCTCTGGTCATAGGACATTCACAGGTGGAGTAGAGCCCTTTCTTCCTCTCTTTTTTGGCACAGATAATTTCTATACTTACCTTCTTTCTTAATGAAGCTGGGCACCAGGGAGGACATAAATACAACAAAGTCTCAAGATGTTGAGGGTGTCCAGGTCCGCCTGGGGACGCCAGTGTTTGCAGGCTGGTGCAATTTCTCTTTTTTTTTTTTTTCAGGCTGGTGCGATTTTTATATAGATGCCCAGACTCGTAAGCAGCAGCAGCCAGGGCTGCCCCTGAGACATCAAATGTTCGTCTCCTCTCCACTGGAAACTAAGACCATACTGCAGCACTGCAGGGTTATTTCTTCCAGATCTCTTGATAAATCATCCGGAGCATATTCTGGGATATGAGTGATTATGGCAATTGGCAGGTGGAATGAGTTGGGGAAAATTATAAAACATGAACAGAGAGAGAAACTATATAAATCGTTATGAAATTTTTTTTTCCTGGTACTGGATTCGTGATATTTTATTACCTGCTCCCCAGATACCAGTAGGCATCGTGAGATCAATAAAATTTCTTAAGATTCAATGAGCCAAACTGGTCTGTCTCTTCACTACATTACCCTGGATCCCGGAGAGGCCACGGTGTTGAGTGGAGTCCTGGTGGCTCTAACTGCCATTTACTTAAAATAACAAGTGATCTGTGAACATCCGTATTTAGGATGAGGCCAGATGTGGGAAGCAGAGTTAAAGAGTAGGATTTACTTGGGAGGCCGATACAGGAGGTGCACAAGTTCAAGCCCAGCCTGGGCCACTTGGTACAGAATCTGTCTCTAAATCGAAAAAAAGAAAAAGAAAGAAAGAAAGAAAGAAAGAAGGCTAGGGCTGGAGCTCAGTGTGAAGGCTCTGGGTTCAATCCCGAGTCCTGTAAAAATTAGGAGTTACTTCTTTAAGACCCACTGTGTAAGCTTCCCGGGCAGCCAGAACGTGTCACTGTGAACTTGGTGACTTAAAGCAGAAGGATTTTCTAAGGCCTCTAGAGTTCAGAGGTCAAAAGGAGGCTCCAGGAAGAAACTTTTTCTTCGGCATTTCCAGCTTCTGGTGTTTGTCGGCACCCTTGTGGCTGCGTTAGTCCATGTGGTCTCTTTGCCGCCTCCCTTTCTGCCCTTTCTTCTCCTTTCCTGCCTCTCGTAAGGACATTTGTCATTGAATTCAGAGCCAGCCTAGATCGATGGAGCGCTCATCTCAAGTCCTCCGCTTCACTGCAGTCGCAAAGACACTTTTTCCAAAGCAGGTAACAGTCACAGATTCCGGGAGTGGAGACATGAGTCAATCTTTTGCAGGGAGACTATAAAGTTCCTGTGTCAGGTTCTCACCTGGGTGTTTTACAGATTTTATTTAAACTCGGGTTTCAGAAATCTGTGTCCCAGGCACAATCCTGCCACCAGCTAACTGTGTTCTCTGGGGCCAGTCATGTACCATATTTGAGTCACACTTGCCTCATTTGCAGAATGAAAGGACCAGATTAGATATCATGTGCTGCATCTCTCAGGCCTGAATCTTTAGGGATTCTAGACAGAGAGCAGAATTGGGGTGAAGGGTAAACACTGCTCGACAGACCACCACGTTTCATGGGGCCTCCTGAAGGTGTGCAGGTGTTTCCCTTCTGTGTGATCCCTGTTGACCTGGAGCTCCCAGAGTCACTTCTGTCCCTGACTCCCACCTGAATATGCGTGGAGTCTGAGTCTCCACTGCCATCTTACTGTGACCTAACCTTTCATATTTTGGTTCAGTATTTGTATTCTCTGTGCTTTTGGCAACATGCACCAGGACAACATTACCAATCCTGAACTTTATTTCTATATCAGTGTCTTAGTCCCTCTGTGCAGCTATAACAAAAATACCAGGCTGGCTAATTTATAGATAATAGAAATTTCTTTCTCACCATTAGGGAGGTTGGCACCTCATGAGAGTCAAGTCTCTGCTCCCGGGGTGGCCCCCTGCATGCTAGCTCATCACAGGATTGAAGGGATGGAATGGGCAAAGCATTTACCCCATTCCCGAGTGCAGCCCTTTGACCTGCTCACTCCCCACCTTCTTATACTATTACACTGAGCATTAAGTTTCAACACAAGTTTTGGAGGGAACACAAACATTCAAACCACGGAAGGCAATAAAACAAAATACGAGAGGTGATCTAACTATATGGTGAATGTTTAAAACATTTTTTAAACGATTACAGTGAAAGCCACATTGCCATAATCCCCTTCAAAATACCCTCCCTTACTGCACACTTATTCCATTGTTCTTGCCACTCTCTGAAGTAGTTCCAAAAGTCCTCTTTCATGAGTGTCTTTAAAGGGCATGATCAAAAATACAGTGAATACTGTTGCCAAGTGCTATCCAAAGAAAGGCAGGCTCCTAAAAGCATTAGTGTGTCCTCATCTACCTTACTCACTGGATCGAGCGCTATGTGACTTCTGCCTCTTCCTCCAAATCAAAGTGACCAAGAAAGTTTAATGCTTTGAATTGATTCAGGACCTCAAGGCATCTGAGACAGCATACCTAATGACACTGGAGAAAGAAGACTTCCAGAAACTGCTTCAGGAAGCGGCAAGAACAATGAGGCGAGTGTGTTGGAAGCAAGAGGGAGGATTTTAAGGCAGATTAATGGCAATCTGTCTTTTACTGTAATAAATTTTTAAACCGGTACGGTATGCAAAATAATAACACCATTATAATGGTAACCATTGACGTCTCATTTCCTATTTAAGAACAGAAATAATACAGCAAAGAAATGCAGACACTTAACTTTAGGTGACTTAAAAAGAATTTGGTTTACGTGTACTGATGGCCCACAACTTCCCAGGTGCCACACCAGGCGTTCAAGCTGCCAGTGAGCCGAAGCTCACTTCTTTCCTTCCCACACTGTGCTCCCCTTCTAAAGAGGCACCGTCCTTATGCCCGTGCCCAAGCTCTGGCCTCCACATGCGTGAAGCCAAAGAAAGTGCTCATGGAGAAAAGATTAACAAATCTAATCAGGGATAAAACTGTGGAAAAGGCCCAAGATGCAGAGGCAAATACCACTGGTTTCATTGCTAAATCCTGAGAAACTAGATGTCGGTTGCTCTGGCCCTGAAACCCCAAGGGGTACAACAACTCGTGACCAGCCGGGGATTAATGGTGCATTTATATTGTTCTCACCACAGGTTACACATGCACCGAGCCACCGGGGAGGCCCGAGCTGCCTGCGACCTAACGGCCAACTCCAAAACCCGCCCGCATTCTTCTGATGAGAAGACTGATAAGAGACAGAGACTTCACAGTTGGCATTGCAGGCTCCTCCGAGGAGACCCCGAGTCCCCCGAGACCCACGGGAGCCTCTGTAAGGTTGCTCGGGACACTCTGTCCCCTGGTCAGATGTAGGCAGTGAGCATGCACTTTGCTTCAGTGAACTCCACCCTGCAAGGGAGGAATTAATCATCACACCAAGTAAAGCAGATGGGGAGCCTGGAACACTGTGCTAAGTGTGCCCAGTGTCCCCACTCAATGTCAGGGCGATCTGTGAACTTGGCAAACTTGTTCTTAGCCCCAGTGAACATTATTCTCGAATTCCCCAGCAGACAGTTTGGCCTGGTTGGCAGCTTGCTTGTAAGAGGCCCAGAAATACATGGTCGCTTCAACTAGGCAAGCCCCAGAAAAAAGGTTCTCAGTACATAGAAATTAAGTGCAGTTTTAGTCCTACAGAGATGGAGGGTGCCTTCCCTTCTGGAAATGGGAACAGCCTTGTCACAGTGGAAGCAGCTATGCGGAGGGAAGCCAGGAAGGCTGAGGTCTGTCTGCAGTGACTCCAGTTCACCCAGCTGCCATCGGCAATAGGCTAATCCAAAGCAAGGCTTGGAAAGAAGCGTTCAGGGCAGCTGGGCTTGTGGTGAATCGAGGAGCTACAAGGTGAAAGAAAACTATGGTCACACTGAGTGCCAGAGAGCTGGGCGTGGTGGCCTGTGGTCCTAGCACTCTGGGAGGCTGAGGCAGAGCGATTGCAAGTTGGAGCCCAGCCTGGGCAACTTAATGAGACCCTGTCTCAAAATAAAAATTCAGTGCTCACTTCAGCAGCATATATACTAAAATAAAAATTTAGTAAAGGGCCTAGGCTGTAGCTCAGTGCAAAGGCTTTGCATTCAATCCCTGTCCCCCACCCCAATAAAGTGCCAGAAGATGTCAGGCTCTGAAAAGCCTAATTATTGGAAATAATCTCATGTGCTTTCATGTGGCGCATGGCAGCTGTTCAGGGCCTGGTCCATCTCAAGTTAGCATAGTTCCTTGCTCCTAATGCCAACTTTTTCTCCAGCTAAGTGCAAGATGGGTAAGAGAAATAGACACGATGATAATGATAACAAACAAGTACTGTTCTTGCCCTACTTCAGCTTAGAGTCTAGTGGAACCATAGGTATTAATCAAACTGTGCCATGTGTGAAATTTTAACTGTGCTTCGTATTAAACAGAAGAACCTGAGGCTATGAGAGCGCATGATAGGGAGATTTGACAAATGTGGAGGCAAAGACATTCGTGTGAGAAGGTGGCTGAGCCATGAGAAAGTTTGTGCATGTGTGCATGTATGCAGGTGCGTGTGCATCTGTGCGTGTGAATGTACGTGTGTGTTTTATCTTAGGGAAGAGGCTTGAATCCAATAGAAAGATAGAGTTAGACTTCATACAGCTGTGAGATACATGTGGCCTTCATGCATTTTCTTATTCTTACACACGATGTTGGAACGCTGCTTCTTCGTGGAGAAGGATGGGATGGAAATACTCGCGCTGTGCTTCCGTGAGGTCCGTGCCAGCGCTGGCTTCCGGTGCTGCAGTCCCAGGCCCGGCCCATCTCGGTGCTCTCTCAGCTCTGGTCGTCCCCTCACTGTCTCTCCAGCTGGGCCCCCAGATCCTTGCGAACCAGCTTCTCACTCGTGCAGTGGGTCCTGTGGCTGTGTCTCTACTTCCCAGCCCCCCCCACCTGAGTCGTGGATTGTTCCTGGCTTTCCTATTGAAAAGGTCTGTAACATTCACAGAGAGATGATTAAAAATTGAACCAATCTTCCATTAGAAGACAAATTATCTCTTGGAAAAGAAATGCTTTGCAAAAAACATCAATTATTTGGTTATATACCTTGTTTTTGTATTTAGCATTTTGAGAAAAAGCCCAGATAGAATCATTGCTCAGTGTACTTATGGCCAAAATGTACAATTAATTCTGTAAATTATACATACTTTTTAAAAAAGATCCTTTCATTGAAGACAGAGAGTCTCCCCATTGATCTAAAAAAACTTTCCATTAGCTAGCTTGTCATCCACATTCAGCCTAGTGAAGGGATTTCTAAATGGGTACCAATATGCTAGATATTGAATGAGCTAAGAAAGATCAGCATTTAAAAAACCATAAGACAGAACAACCCATTGAAGGGCTTATGGGCTTAGATAAAGAAGGAAAATCAAAACTCATCTACTCATAAATAGTATTGAGCACCTATTGCGTGCCAGTAATAAACTAGAAAAATATACAATTCACAGGCATTAGAATCTAACCAAAGCTAAGGAAAAATGCATAAACGCTCACCTTTAACCAGCAGCCAACTTGCACTCTTCTTATTAACACAAAAACAAAAATGGTAGTATTCTAGCTTTGCTGCTATGTAGCGAAATGACCAATTTCATCTATGTAGTACCTTGTGCTGTCCAGCATTTACATGTAGTTGTATAACCAGGACGTGATTTTCAGACTATCCAACCCAAATGACAGGACAAGTGTTTACCAGTGTCTAGGAAATACAGGCGCTCTGTTTCCGGGAATCTTCTCACTCATTTTGTGTCTCTCCTTTATAGTAACTACTATAGAGAGAATGACTGACGGCTTAACAGAATCGTTGGGATATGAGCTGTGTCTACTTCCTCCGCACAGCTATGCCAGAACCTGAAGCCCCAGTGCCACCATATTTGGGGATGGACCTTCAAAAAGATGACCGTGGTAGACTTATTATTTTGGTCAACTTGAGCAGGAACTCCCAGCTGAACTGAGTTGGTGGTTCTGGGCATAGACGAGGTTCCACCTGAAGGTTATTGCCAACAGCGTAAAGGGGAACTGGAGCAGAAGATGGGGGCTCACTGTTTCCCAGGAGAAGCTCTGTCG
>PVJO010022636.1:0-27661 GCA_004026905.1 Hystrix cristata | reverse complement strand
TTTGGGAAGAAATTGAAAATATAGTCAAATAGACAACCCTCACAGTTTTATGGGCTAATTTACCAAAGGAAACATGAAACATGTAACAGATAAAGGTGTAATAACCATCTGTAAGAGTCCCTACAATTCAGTAGTAAAAAGATACACAATCTAGTAGAAAACTGGGCAAATATTCTAAATCCTGGGCAAAGTTTTTGTTTCCATTTGTTTGGTACAGGGAATTGAACCCAAGGCCTCACACATAGTAGGTAGGTGATCTACCACTGAGCTACACTCCCAACCCTTAGGCCAGGTATTTAACCTCTCTTTTCCTCTGCATGCTCGTTTGAAGGTGGAGAGAGTAACAATATCTACCTCATAGGAGGGGATTAAATGAGGTGATGTACATACAGCATTTATGGTGCTTATGCATGACCCATCATAAGCACTAAGATATTAGCAATTATTGTTACTCAAATAAAAATAGTCTCTAAACATGCTTAGCTGAGTAGTAAAAGGGCGGTGAAGTGTCATTTTTCATCCATCAGATTAGCAAAAATGAAAAAAAAATTATTAGTGTTTTCAAAGGTTTGAGAAAATTGGTGTTCTCATACTGTTAATAAAAGTATAAATGAAAGCAACTTTTTCGAAGACTGACAGAGTTGAAAATGTGATACCATTACACTTCTTGGAATCTATTCAATAAAAGCACTTCCACATACATACAAAGGTAAATGAACAAGGATATTCATTGTAGTAGTGTTTATAATCACAAAATAGTGGAACATAACCAAAGTAACTGTGAATAGTTAAATATATTGTATTGTGTTTTGTCATAATCTGATATAAAAGAAGGAGGTAGAGCTATTCATCTTGACATGGAAAAATCTTCCGAGATACATGTTAAAAGCAAGTTTCTGGATAAATCTTATGGACCAGGTCTATGCTGACCCACCACATACACACATGTGTGCACACAAATTCATGGAGAACATTTAGAAAGAAACACATCAAACAGTGGTTTATCAGTCTGGAGCTTTGTCAGTAAATAGAATTTATCAGGGTCAGTAAGAAGAATTAGGGGTAGAGATAATGAGAGGCTTTACCATTTTATTCTGTGTTATGTGACTATTTATATAGACCTTATATTCTGTTATTAAATTTAAATGAATATTTAAATGAAAAAACGAGCAACAGAGTCAATTGTTATTCCTTGCAATATTTAGTTGACAACTAGAAGCAGAAGAGATGGAGTTCATTTAACTAAAGATAAAATGTAAGTTGATGCAAACACATGGAGTCTTTGAGAAGTAAAATGAGGCTGCATAAATGAAGTATTCACATGGCAGGAATGTCTTACCTAAGGGTACAATCTTGAAATGTTGAAGAAAATGCAACCAATTTTAGAAAGAGATAAATTTCAGTGGCCCTATAGCAGATCTTATAGGAATACTAGAAAGCACACAGTATGCTGAACTCTAGTTATAAGGAAATTTACATTCTTTTTTAATACATGAGATTTTACCTGGCATTCCTCTTTAGTATAAAGTATGCCCTGAAACATCCCCTCCTGGTGTTCTTTCCCCTGACTTTGGATGTAGAAGGATGATACAGGATAGAATTGGGTATGCCCTAAGGTATTCCAGAGAAGCTTTGTGTTTTCTTCAAGGTACTTTGATGTTGTAGAAAGTTCTCACTGTCTTTGCTTTGGTTATCACTTCTCTTAAACTCCAGGATACTTTAAACTGAAACCTACTCAATGGAGTTAGCAATCTGACAGCAAAAGATGACTGTCAGGCTCCTAAAGGACTGAAACCAAGCAATGGAAAGCTGTTCTTTCACTCTACTTCCTCATATTGCAAGTCTCATTCTCTTGTATGCCTTACACAGTCCTCTAAACTTGGAAGCTTTTCTTGCATTTTCATGCACAGTGGGTCTGTGGCCTTTCCTACATTTCCCCTTTCAGGCTAAGAACTGAGAATAAGTGGCATTTGAGTCTGAATTCCAAATTCCTGGGAGTGAATCTGGTTAGCTCAGACATCTAACTAGATGTGTCAGTCTAGCACAGTGTAGTTCTCAAACTTGTCTACACTTGAATATCACCAGGAGCTTTAGCGGACACTGATGCCTGTGTCCCATTACCAGAAATTCCGGCCTCACTGCTCTGGGGTGTTGCCTGTGCATTTTTTTAAAGTGCTGAGGAGATTCTAATAGAGTCATGGATGAGAACCACTGATCTAGAGAGAGAACGAGATCATTGTGTGGATATGGAGCGCTCAGAGAATGGGCTCTGAGCTAGATAGGTTATTCTCCCAACAGTGTCCTCAGTTTTCACCTTAACCTTCTCAAATCTCTCTGGATATGAGCTATGTAAAAATAACCTGGGGTTGAGGATTTAGCTCAAGTGGCAGAGTGCTTGCCTAGCAAGTGCAAGGCCCTGATTTCAATCCCCAGAACAAAAAAAAAAAAAAAAAAAAAAAAAAAAGAATAACTTGCAGAACTTTTCCTTAAAATTTAGGGGTGGAGATATAGCTTAGTGGTAGAGTAGAGCACGTGCTTAGCATGCATAAAGCACTGGGTTTGAGCCCCAGTACCACAAAGGGAAGAAGGGAGAGAGGGAGGGGAAAAAAGGGAAGAGAGAAGGAGAGAGAGAAAAGAGCCAGCCACGCATGGTAGTACATGGCTGTAATCCCAGCACTCCCAGCACTTGAAAGACTGAGGTGGGAGATTTGCTGTGAGTTTGAGGCCAGCCTAAACTACATAGTGAAAACTTGTCTCAAAAAAATTTTTAAAAGGGGGCGGTGTTTAAAACGAACATACTTTCTAATACAGAAACCTTATCTTGGGACTTCAGCCTCCAGAGATACAGGCATCAGGGTTTTAGTCTAGGACAGCTCCCTCCTGTGTACTACCCCACCACCCACCCCATGCTGCAGCAAAGGCCTTGTTAAAATACTCACCTTGGTGTTCCTGGAGACACAGACAGACAGATAGACAGCAATACCTAAAGACATACGTACAAGGGCATATAGGAAGTAGTGTCAGGAAAGCCAAATTTGGAAACCATTGCTGTAGGCTATACAAAGAAAAATAAGATAGATCCTGTCTAAGGCATTTACTGTGGTAAGTAGCACAAGACAGTGATACTTTCACAAAACAATTTGGAATTACCAAATGGATCATATCAATAAAGAAAGATCATGGAACCAGGAAAACTGCAAGTAGTCTATAAAGGAAGTGAGACATTATATTAAAAGTTCTCGCATTCAGGAAGGCAATGTGTATACGTAGGATTGTTTCATACAGCTCTGAGATAGGTACCACAAAGATCTTCACTTTACAGATTGAGAAACAGGATTGATAAACTAACACGACCAACGTCCTGTAGTCAACAAGTGGTAAATAAAGTGCCTTGGAAGCCAGATGCCACTGTGCTATATTAATATTAGGCAGGATTGCGATCAAGAGAAAGAAGGTGTGGGGATTTGATGAATATTGAAGGAGATGTAACGGCATGAGGAGGAGTCGGGGAGCAATAACTAGATCCAATGAAAGTGATTAGGGTATGGTGGTAGATGGCCCTGTCAGGTTCAGAGGATCCTAAGTGGAAAATGTTCACACAATTTGTTATTGGGGGCTGGGAAGAAATGGCTGATGATTTGAAAGGCAACTTTTAGAAGTGGGTATAGCCTGTTACCTTCTAGTTTAACCTCCTGGTCTTACCTATGTGGTTAGAAGGATTTGGAGATTTATGCTCACTACTATATCTTTAGCACTTAGAACCATCCATGGTGGCTAGTAGTCACTCAGTAAATATTTGCTGAATGAATTCATGAATGAAATATCTGGCCCAGAATCTGTGTCAGAGGCTTATTCTGTCTTTATTCTGCCCAGTGAGCCCATAATTTAGCCTCTCATTGTTTTATCCTCTTCTTCCCACCAAGGCTGATGCCACATTATTTCCTATTCCATCACAAATTGTTTTTCACATACTACTTTCTGCAAAGTTCAGAATGTGAACTTTCCGATTCCCTGTAAGATCTGTTCATTTGGTCAAAGTCCTTCCCGTGGCCCTCCTGGCATACCTTGCCCATCTCACTGCCCATTGCCATAAGCCCCTATTCTTCCTTTGCCACCTGTTCCCTCTGCACTCCCTGAATCCAGCTTCTCCCCTGATCCAGTCTGTCCTGTCCAGGTGTGTCATCCTTGGAGGCCTCGTAGCCATAGTACTACTCTCTTGTCGGATACTTTGGGGAGGATTGCTCTCAGGTTCCTGCCTCCCCCAGCAAATGTGTCTCCACTACTGTCCTCCAGAGTTCCTCTCAAATAGGTCTACGGCTGCCACTCAGTAGCCCATTTAATGTGCTACCCTCGTTCCTTTGCTCCTTCTGTTCCACCTCCTGGGATGCCCTTCTCTTTCCTCCCTGCCTATGCAGCTCTTTTCCATGCACTTTCAAGACTACTCAGATTCTAGCTCCACTTTTCCTCACTCACCCAGTTTGAATTATTGGTTTTTTCTGCTGAACTGTTATCAGTTATTACCGTGTTACAAATAAGCAGATCAATGTGTAACCCTTTGATGCCACTTTTACTGCTTTCTCATGTGTTCTAGAGTATTGGGTTCTGTCTCCTTTTACAGTTTTACACGTTGTCTTCCCAACACATTATATGTTATTTGAGTGCTCCATAAAATGAGTATTTAGATTTAGTCATTTTACAGATTTTTAAAAGTTAGATATAGATGACAAGATCTATAAATGTACATAAAAGACCGAGGCTGTAGCTTGGTGGTAGAGTGCTTGCCTAGTATGTGGGAGACTCTAGATTTGATCCTCAGCACTGCAAAAATAAAAGGAAACTAACCAGAACCAAATAAATATATATAGAAAAATTCTTAGGTAGCTACAAAAAGCTACTAAAACTAGTAACTACTGGGGCAAAGTTAAGGATCCAGAATGAATGTACAAAAATAAACTTTCTATATAGTAGCAGTGAACAATCAGAAATTGAATTTTAAAAAGAGTGCTAGGTAATTCTGGAAAAAATAAAAATTCCATTTTTAATAGCATAAAATCACTTAGGAATAAAGTTAATGAAAACATTAAGTACAGCAAAAACTTGAGCATTGAAAAAAAAAAACTTGAGCATTGCAGCAAGAAGTTAGAAATGGCCTAAATAAATGGAGAACTATGCTATATTTATGGGTTGGAAGATTCAATATTAAAATGGCAGTTCTTCCCAAAGAGATCTGTAGATTCAACACAGTTATAGTTAGAATCTCAGCAGGCTTTTTGTAGAATTTGACAAACTAATTGTAAAATTTACACAGAAAAAGCAGAAGTACCCAGGCATTGGTGGTACATGCCTGTAATCCCAGCTCTCAGAAAGCTGAGACAGGAAGATTGAAAGCTCAAGGCCAGCCTGGGCTGCATAGGGAGACCTTGTCCCAAAATAAAATGGGCTGGGAATTTATGTCAGTGGTAGGGTGCCCCTGGATTTGATCCCTAGTACCATAAGAACAAAACAACTGGAAGTATCAAGTGCTGACAAGGATGTGGAGCACCTGGCACTCTCATATATTACTTGTGGGAATGTAAAATGATACAGCCACTTTAGGAAACAGCTTGGCAGGTTTTATTTAAGTAAAGTTAAAAATAGACTTACCATATGACCCAACAGTTCTACTCTTAAAGTTGTCTACCCAGAGAATTGAATGTCCACAAAAAGACTTACACATAAATGTTCATGACTGCAATATTTATAATAGCCATAATCTAGAAGTTATCCAAACACTTACTGAATAATAAATGGGTAAATTATAAATAGTGCAATATTTTTCAGCAATAAGAAAATGAGCTCCTGATATAGGAACATGGGTGAATCTCAAGAACATAATGCTGAGTGAAAGTAGTTAGACACAAAATTCTCAATACTATAAATTCCATATATAAGTAACATTATAGAAAAAGACAAAACCATACATAGATCAGTGACTAGGAGAAGATTGTGGAGGAGCCTGAGAGAACTTTTTGGTTGGTTAAAAGGGTTCTATATCTTAATTATTGTGGGAGTTACAAAACTGTACATTGACCAAAACTCACTGATCTGTATGGTTGAGTGAATTTTACTGTATGCAGCCATACCTAATTTGAGGGGCAGGGGAGATACTGGTATTAAAGATTGAATTAGGTCAGAAAGATAAATTCTTCTTCTGCTCTATGGTTAATGCTTTTCCTGTTACAGATTTTTACCAAAAACTCATACCATTCCCTCTGCCAGTTGGAAGTTCATAAGCAAATATGTGTGAGTACCAGTTCCCATTGAGCCAGTTTGAGTTTGACATAAGAGATGGAAGTTAATGGCGGGGCCAAAACTGATTCTAAGAAAAAGTGGAATGGTGCAACCAGGTAGAATGTTGTTGTCAATGATGCCCACTTGTTTTTATTTTTATTTTTATTTATTTATTTCTTACTGTGGTTTGAATTCTTGAATACTCATGCATTCTTTTATGTAAACCTGTAAATACCCACATGAGTTTTGAGGGTGTGTGTGTGCGTGTGTATTGTACACTGTTAGTTTTTAGGTAGGACATTAATTTGTTATAAGGGACTGCACAGGGTATTTGATATCCCCAACCCCTGAATACCAAATGCCCACAGCATTTCCAGTCATCCTGGAAACCAAAAGAACTCCTTCACACTTTCTGATATCACCAAAGTTGTAGGAGAGGGTGGAGTCAAGAATGCCAGACTTACAGTCAAAGAACCTGTATTCAGATTTTGTCTGTCTCTTACCTGTCTTTGTAGCATTGAATGTAACTTAATCCTCTGAGTCTGGGTTTCCTGTCTGGCAGTGGAATGGCTGGTCCAGACTCTTTTTTGTTGTAATAGTTTTTGATTCTACAGTTAGGTATTTGATACTGCTTCAGAAAAACAAATGCTTATGTGGCTCAACTTTGGTATGTTGCAGGTTCAGCTTGTTGGTTTAGATGAGGAGAGTTCAGAATTTATTTGCCGAAACACCTTTGACCATCCATACCCCACCACAAAGCTCATGTGGATCCCTGACACAAAAGGAGTCTATCCAGACCTACTAGCAACAAGTGGTGACTATCTCCGTGTGTGGAGGGTAAGCAAATGCTCCATCAGCCCTCAGACAAATGGGCTTTCTTGGTATTAGCTCTTAACGGTATAGAGTCATAAAGAGCAAGACAGGGCAAGGGAAGTGTCTGTCACTGCAGCCTGGGACAAGTGAGCAAAGCTTCTTAGACTGATTTGTTTGGCTCAGCAGATTTTCTGGGAAATCTAACCAAGATTCCATATGTCCTTTTGCTGGATATAGTCAGTCTGGAAATCTGAGGCTCAATTAAACTGATATGATAAGTATAATCTTCAGTAGGGTTGGGGATGCTTGGGTCTCTTAGTCTATTGACAATCAAGATGTTTTTGAGTAAATTAAACAAAATATTGGGCTGTTGATGCTAGTAGATTATATGAGCAGATTTTAGAGCCTTCTGTCCCCTCTCAGCTGAACGCAGCAGACGTAGCCTGTAGTATATAGTCCAGTAGACAAGGTCCTGAGATGCTGGGTAGGGCAAGGTGAGAAGAGCTCCCCTTTGGGAAGCTGCGGAGATGAAAATTTTGGAGAGAAATAAGTTTGGGAAGAAGTCTAATTCAGAGAGTTCCTCTCGGTTTTATTACTCTTTATGATAAAAATGTTTTCCCACATTCTTAGATTTACCAAGGTATTACCCGAATTTAAATTTTTGTGTGAGGATAGGACTGGTTGACTTTTGAAAATTATTATTCCTTCAGGTTGGTGAAACAGAGACCAGGCTGGAATGTTTGCTAAATAATAACAAGAACTCGGATTTCTGTGCCCCATTGACCTCCTTTGACTGGAATGAGGTGGATCCTTATCTTCTGGGTAAGGGAGTTAAGGAGTATGTATTCCAGTTGGAAGAAGCAGTGATGTATTTTCAACTGGCTCAAAAAACTGGGCCAGTTTTTTTGTTAGTTTTTGGTGCTGAGGATTGAACCCAGGGCCTCTCACATGCTGGGCAAGCACTGCCACTGAGCAACATCCCCTGGACCAGTTTGTAATTAGGGGCCTGAGGTGCATGCATCATCCTGTATACAACAGGGCCAAGTGAGAAATGAGTAGACGTGGAATACGTTTATTAATTCATCATATGGAGTTGAGCTTTCTGTATGTATGTATTTTGTCTCTCTAGTTAAAGTCTAAGCATCCTGGGGCTGGGGATTTAGCTCAGTGGTTAGAGCGCTTGCCTTGTAAGCACAAGGCCCTGAGTTTGATCCCCAGCTCCAAAATAAAGAAAAATCTAAGCATCCTAAGATAAGGGTTAGCTACTTGACCCTTCCTACTCTCAGGAAGCATTTGTGGCCTATTGTTCCCAGGCCGAGCAGATGAGAGGCACAGGAGGGAAGTTTGCATGGGAATCTTAGTCCCATCAACACTGACTTGCTCTGGTGTTCACAGGTACCTCAAGCATTGACACGACTTGTACCATCTGGGGGCTGGAGACTGGGCAGGTGTTGGGGCGAGTGAATCTTGTGTCTGGCCATGTGAAGACCCAGCTGATAGCCCATGACAAAGAGGTAATGATGCTTTTTCTTTTCTTTCCTCAGATGCTTTCTGTGCCAGTAGGTAACACATCAGGTGGTTCTTTCACCGTTTTGCAAATTATGTAGACAATCATAATGCTAAAATGTTTCTTGTTCAAATTGAAAATAGTAATATGTCAAAACAGCTGGAACAACACTGTTATAAACTAGTGCATATTTTGACTAATAAAATGACTTATTCTACGGTTGATTTTCTTTTTCATGTAAAATGTTGCTTTTTTTAAAAAAATAATGAAGTGACTTAGAGACACATGGGGAACTGGTGTGATTAAAAATAATATTTGAGTAAAATTTATCTCAAAACATAATAGTTTTTTTCAGGAGAAAGGGAGACAGGAAGAGGGAAAACTTTCTGACAGACAAATCTAATTATTTTCTCCCTAAATATGTTTTATTGTGTTCTAGTATATTTATGTGATCTTTATACTTTTAATACTGTTTGGAAACATTTTACTTTCATATATTTCTTACGTATTTATGGGAAAAACTGAAGAAAACTATTGGTGATTGTGGGTTTTTTGTTTTGTTTTTTTTTTGGTGCGGGGATCGAACTCAGTGGTGGTTGTGTTTTAGTCAAAGCATTCCTTTGGTGATTTTGCAGATTAGTCTACCCAGAGCCACTCTGTGCTCCTTGTCTCATTTCCCTGAGGTTGTGTCTTCTTTTTTGTTCTCCCTTACCTGCACAGCTAAGGGTATTGATATTTGTACAGGTGAAAACAATGCCTTGACCATAGGCCAGAAATCAGAGGTTATCAACAGTATAGGAAAGTAATTACCAGGTTATCATTCTTTAGTAAAGAGTTGTTCTTAGCCCCTGTACTCCTGAGGTTACTATTTGTTACAAGACTGCTGGACTTGACTCCTACTAAACCAAGGTTCAAATGAAGATTTTGTTTCACGGAGAGGACCAGTAGGGAACTTCTGGAAACCATCTTGGCATCACATTGAACAGGTTGCTGCCTTTTAGTTATATGACGACGTAACTTGCTGTTCTCTTTAAGTTCCAACTCAGAGAAAGTAACTACTCTTAAGTACTATATGTAGACTGAGACTGTTAAAGCCATGGCATTTCTTGGGCAGATGAGGCAGCAGTACGCTAATTGAGAGTAGGAACAGCAAGAAGCTGTCATTGCCTATGGGCCAGAAAGTGCAGTAGAGGAGACAGGGTTACTAGAGTCTAGAGCCTGAGTTTAACTGGCAGAGATGCTTCTGGGAACAGAGAGGAGAGGAGAAATACTTAGCTTTTCTCTGCTTCCCACCATCCAGTTTCCCATGAGGGCCACTCATGACTGAACCAGCCAGCAGCAGCCAGTAGACCAGAGATCCTGCCAAACTCTGCCTGTAAGAATCAGTTCTCTTGTGATGCAGAGAAAAGCAGGGAAGAGAGCCAGTAATAGATCTATCCAATAGACCCCAGACCAGCACCCAGCCTTGAAGAAATGAGCCCCAGGATGGTGGTTCTGAGAGAAATGAGAGTATCTCCTAGCACCTTTGATTTTTCTCAGTCTATCTATCTGTATCTAAGTAAAGACTTGTTTGGAATGCTCTCATGGCTGCCTGGCAGATAGGAATGGAGGAGGGCTTAATACATTTGGGAATTATTATTCTTTTTTCTGACAAACCACACATGAAGGACCAGTCACTAATGCTGAGAGAGCTTTGTACACTGAGTCACACTGCTCCTGAGCACCTACAGTATCTCACCCCTGAGAGGTACTCAGAGGTGGCACTATGGGATCCACATACCGCTAAACATGCATCAGCCCTCAAAGAGCTGGACAGGACTATTAAAGCCTTGATCTGCCAGGCAGGCCCAGGTGTCTTTGCTGATGACTGGCCCAGCTCCCTTTTGAACCCTTTAATTACTGCCAAAAAAGAGAAGCATAATATCTTCATTATCTGCCAGAATAAAAGGAATTTAGGAAGTTAAATAGAAATGGATGTTAATTGGTTTTTTTGGGGGGGGTTTTTTTGGTGCTGGGGATCAAACTCAGGGCCTTGTGCTTGCAAGGCAAGCACTCTAACCACTGAACTAAATCCCCAGCCCTGAAATGGATGTTAATTTGGCAGTAACCCTTAGTAGGAAGAACCCAAGAGTGTAGGAGCTGCAGTATCTAATAAGAAATTCCACTCATATCTCCCCAGAAGTTCGCTATCATTATTATCCTTGACTGTGGAAGATAGGTGTTTTTGTTTTTGTTTTTGTTTTGTTTGCTTATTTGATAAAGGGTCTTGCTGTGTGGGCCAGGCTGGATTTGAACTCACAGCTCAGGCAAGCCTCTAACTCAAAATCCACCTGCCTCAGCTTCTCAAGTGCAAGGATTACAGACATGCCCTACCATGCCAGCATGTTTTGTTTTGTTTTGTCTGAGTATCGAACCCAGGGGTGCTCTGCCACTGAGGTACATTCTTAACCCTTTTGTTTTTTATTTTGGGAAAGAGTTTTGCTAAGTGGCTCAGATTGGCTTTAAACTTGCCATCTTCCTGCCTTAGCCTCCCAAGTAGGTGAGATTATGGCCATGTGCCACCAAGCCCAACATGGCATTTTTCTGTTTTTCTGTTTCCTTCTCCACTTGTCTGGCTCTGACTTTGTCTTTTTCTCCTAGTCCCTGTCTTTCTCTGAAGCTCTCCATTGTTCTCTGCCTCTGCCTCCTCATAGACATTATTGATACAAAATGTTTACAGAAGATTATAAATGCAGAAAACAATGGTTCAAAACCTAAATTGTTTGTGGTTATCTAGATGTCCTCTCAAAGCCTCTTGTGCCCAAAGATGGGTCTTTTGGAAGGTGATTGGATTATGTGGGTTTATAATTTATTTGCTGTTAGAAGGTGGAATCTGGTTGGAAGAGGTGGGTCACTATGGGTGTGGCCTGGAAGGATTTGTCTCCCTCCCTGGCTTCTTCTTTGACTCTATTTCCTGACCACCTTGCCATGAACAATTCTCCTCAACCATGTCCCTCTGCCGTACCATACTGCCTTGGAGCCAGCTAACTATGGACTGAAACCTTACAAACTGTGAGCCAAAATAAACTTCTCCTTTAAGTTGTGGGTATCACGTATTTTGTTTCAGCAATGAAGAAAGTGACTAAGACAGATTTTGGTACCGGCAAACTGAAGTCATTGCTGTGAGACAGCCTGACTGTGTGGTTCAGAAGCCTTTGGAACTGGCTCATGTGAGAAGTTTGGGAAGGTTTAGAAGTGCCTGTTGGAGAAGCACCCCTAGGATGCTGTAAACCAAGCTTAATGGGAGATTCTGGTCAGAGCTCAGACAACTAGAATGCTGATAAAAAAGCAGATGGGAAAAACCAGGCTAAGGAGGCTTGAAGTGGGAAGAAAGTCTCCACTGGCAGTTGGACTCCAGGCCATGTGTGATATGCTCTGGCAGAAAATTTGTCTACATTTTGCTTTTGTCCTGAGAGTGCAGGAAACTTAGATTAAGAGCAGCAGATTAATCTTGTGAAGGAAGTTTTAAGGCAGTCCAACATTTAGGCTGTGGCATGGATGATACTGGGGGTTTTAAACCAGGTCTACATTGAATATCAACCCCAAATGGCATAGCTGAGTGATGTTAGAAGTTTTTAGTTTTGTCAGAAAGCAAGTTCCTGCAAAAATGGAGCAGAGGAGAGTCTGGTTACTGAGAAGATTACATTAAAATGAAGCCAAATACTTTATAACAGGTTAGTAGAAAAGCAAAAGACTTTGCTTTGAGAAGAGAACCCCAGGACACCATGCTTGAGAATGGATGCCTAGGGAATTTGTTCGCCTGAATTTAGTACACAATGCTTAGCTGTCCAGGCATTCAGAGGCCCCTGCAGCCATGATGCAAAAGGGCCAGCAGTAAACATTGCCATTGGTCCACATGGTGCTGATTTTACTGGCCTGCAGAATGCAAGAGGTATGGACTCAAGAAGGTTTCTACCCAGATTTCAGAAGGAGGCCTGGGAGGCCAGACACTGTGCCTCTGCAAAAACAGTGTGTCAAGCTGTGAGACTGAAGCCAAAAAGTGCAGTGGAGACCCCAGAAAATTGGAGAAGCCAAAAGCATGGAACATCTGAAGAAAGCTACAAGGAGTATGCAGAACCAGCCTAGGAGAGAAGCCATGAGAGCTGCAGCCGCCAGCAGTGTTGTAGGGGCAGGGCTGCCCAAGCGCTTTGGAGTTCACATCATCACTTCAGCTTGCCATGAGTGCTTTACATGGAGCTACAGGGTTTAATGTTTGCCCTGCAGGGTTTTGGTCTTGCATTGGTCCAATTAGTTTCTATCCCCCTATTTCTCCCTTTTGAAATGGGAATGTTTATCCTTTGCCGTTGTATGTTGGCAGTGTTTAACTTTCTTTTGATTTTTACAGGGACTCACGACTAAGAGTTTGCTTTCAGTCTCAGAGGAGACTTGGGACTTGGATTTTTCAGCAGTGCTAGAAATGTTAGGACTTTGGCAACTCTTAGAGATGGACTCTATGCAGTTTGCATAAAGAGATGTGTATGCGTCTTTTGGGGGATTGGGGCAGAATGTTATGGTTTATTTCTAGATGCTTCGCTAAAGCTTCATGGGGCCATAGGCAGGACCTTTGGGAGATTATTGCATTATGGGGACATTAGCGCTGACTTGCTATTGGTTGGAAGAGACAGGTCACTGTGGGCTTGACCTAGAAGGTTATATCTCCCTTCCCGGCTCCTCCCTTGATGCTGTGCTTCCTGTCTGCCATGAGGTGAGCTGCTTGCCTCTGCCATGCCGTCCTGCCTTGGAGCCAGCCGACTGTGGACTGAAACGTGAGCCAAAATAAACCTATCCTCCCTTAAATTGTGGGTGTTGGGTGTTTTGTCCCAGCGACGAGAAAGTGACTAACACACTTATGAATATAAACCAATTAAGAGAAGAAACAACATATCCTAGGAAAAGAGAGTGATCCTAAACCTGTTTCTAAATAGATGAACACCTGAGCCTCCATAATTCAAAGTTGCTGTTACTTCTTTCTTGCAAATGAGTCTCAGGTCCAAGTTTCATAGCAGAATCAGCTTGGCTGCTATTAAATGGCCACAGGAGAGCCACCTTTCAAATTGCTTCCACCTTTCAAATTGATGATTTCAACCATAATGTGGTCATGTATGCCTGTGATTGCTTATAAATGAAAGCCACCAAAGCCCAGGAAATAAATGTCTCGATCTTGGAGTATGGTAGAAGACAGCCACTTGCTCTGGTTTCTACTGAGCCTGTGGGTACAGAATCCTTGCTCAGAGTTGTTTGTGTTCTGCCAGTTAGTAGGGTGTATGTGTGTTTTGTTTCATTACGGTTTGGAAGAAGACTTGGAAAACAGCGAGTGGGAAGAAGCTAGACAATGTCTGTAGCAGAATGAACTTCACTTTTGGGAAGCCATTGGTGGCAGAGCTCTGGGGTTCCAGCACCCACAGACATTAGGCTTCCTTTACCTGCTTCTGTGTCAAGAGCTGGGGGACAGATGAACTGGAGATGATGGATTTCTCTGCTGTAGCCAAAGGAAGTGACAGATCTGAATCTTACTGAAATTTCTTACTTGATTACCAACAGGTCTATGATATTGCATTTAGCCGAGCTGGGGGCGGCAGGGACATGTTTGCCTCTGTGGGTGCCGATGGCTCTGTGCGAATGTTTGACCTCCGCCATCTGGAACACAGCACCATCATTTATGAAGACCCACAGCATCACCCACTGCTTCGTCTCTGCTGGAACAAACAGGACCCTAACTACCTGGCCACCATGGCCATGGATGGAATGGAGGTGAGCACCCCAAGTAGGCTAATAAGGCCCTGGCACCTAACGTGAGCTCTACTTAGTGTATCTGCAAGACTGGTTCTCAGGTGGTTGCAGTTTTGCTCCCAGAGAATTTTTGGAAATATCTGGAGATGCTTTTGGTTTTGACAGCTTGGGAGGAGGCAGGTAGTGTAGTGCTCCTGGCATCTAACGAATAGAGTCCAGGGATACTGCTAAACATCCCACAGTGCACAGGGTATCCCCCAACAAAGCACTCTACCTAGAATGTCAGTAGTGCTGAGACTGAGAAAGCCTGATGTAGAACCACGACTACGTGTTAAGAACTTCTAATACTTGGAGTGTTGGATTTAGAGCCAAGATAAGCAATATTTAAAGAGTAATCTAAATCATTTGCGTATGTGGGCTGGGTGAAAAAACAAGCCGGTTCTCCCTTCTATGTTCTGGATAGATTCATCCAGCTTCAGCAAGCAGATGTAGAAAAAGCAGCTCTCTCCAGTCTGTTACTCGATAAAAGGAGTGAATTGTAGATTAAGAGGACACAGGGGTTAACCTTGGTTTGGTGAAGCTAGCGCTTCAGGCTTCTTACATTCCCAGCTCTGCTTTGATGAGGCTGTCATCTTGCCCGGCTGAGATACAGAGAGTTTGTGCTGCAGTCACCTGCTGGGACTCAGTGGTTATCCAAACTCACGCTGCCTCCTGCTGCTTCCCCTTTTCCCTAGCAGTCTAAAGGCCAGTCTTGTTCAAGATAGGGACTTTACACTCTTGTTTTCTTGTTCCTCAATCCTGAGGAAACCCTGCCTAGTATTTTTTTTTTTTTTCGGGTGCTGGGGATCGAAAGTCTAGTATTATTTAAACCCACAAATGAAAAGGTTATGTTTGAGAAAAAATTTTGCATATAGTTTTTTCTCTGTTTGGTCAAACCCTGCAGTTCCGGGACCTTTTACTTGTATTTCTACAGGTGGTAATTCTGGATGTCCGAGTGCCCTGCACACCTGTCGCCCGGTTGAACAACCACCGAGCATGTGTCAATGGTATTGCTTGGGCCCCACATTCATCCTGCCACATCTGCACTGCAGGTAACCATGGCAGAGAGAAAATAACATGGGGTAGTAAGAAATCTGCCACACTTGGCCCATTAGGAATGTAATCCTTACCATTTTCCAAGGATGTTTTTTATGGGGGAAGGCGGTGCCAGGGATCAAACTCACGGTCTTGCACTTCCTAGGCATCCCCAACCCCTCCAAGGACAGTTTTGAGAGATTTATACAAAGTCACTCAGGAGCCTCCCCACAATGTGAAGTTGAAGCATTCCACATTTCCAGATGATCTTGTACCCCCAGCAGGCAGAGCCTCTTCCACATATACTAGTGACAGTGTATGTCAGGTATAGGCCTGTGCCTTGAACTGTCCTTCTAGAAATCTAGGTTCATACAGGGGAAGAGGCATCCCTCTTGAATAGAACAGGCATCCCTCTTGACCTTTGAGAATGCAGAGTTGACATCTCCCTGGGCCTTTCAGGCTTCACTGTAATGAATCTGCAGAGAGTGCTGGATGTATTGCAGGGTATATAACCTTCCCTGGTCATAGGTGTGTGACTTGTTCTCATTTCAAATCATTTTTCATACCAAAAAGAGTATTCCTTTAAAAATGCTTGTTGTAAGTTTACTTTTATTCTAGAAATAATATAAGTCTATTGTTAAAAGTGAAAATAAAAAAAAATAAAATAAAGTGAAAATAATGCTGGACACAGTAGCTCATACCTATAATCCTAGCTATTGGGGAGGTTAAATTTATAATCCTGAAGCAAAAGGATTATAAGTTTAAACCCAGCCTTGGCAATTTAATGACTTAATGAGACCCCGTCTCAAAATAAAATATGAGAAGGGCTGGGGAGGTACCATAGTGGCAGAGCACCTCTGCATTCAATCCCTAGTACCACCAGAAAAAAAAGAAAGAGGGGGAGGGGAGGAAAGAAAAAAAGAAAGAAAGAATTTAGAGGTACAGTAAATAGGAAGGTAAAAATTATCTTTTCTCATTGCTGTGTCATTGCCATCTTTGTCCCACTTCTCATACGTGACTGTTAACTACAGTTGGTTGTCTTTTCAATACATATGTAGATACATCTCCCCGACTATGAATATATCCCTTTATTCTACACAACCTGCATTCTTTTTTAGCCCTATGTTTTGTGTGTTTCTCAGTGCATCAGGCTTCCTTCTAACATGCTTTTTCCTCTCCTCACTAATTAGTCACCTTATGAAGAACCTTGTTCATTGTGGAGCCAAAGCAGCAATGTGGTTTGATTTTCTGCCATCTTGGCATTAATTTCATGAGCAGGAAGCCTTTTCTATTTTTGGCTCTCTGCCCATGCCTACATACCTCACTGAGGAGCAGTTTGGGGTCCACTGCCACCTATATCCCAGGTTGTGATCTGCCCTCTTCATTATTGCTCCCATTTTGTCCATGGGTTGTGGTTAGGGAGGGCAGGAGAAGGAAAAAGAGAATGGCATCACCTGTCATTCATGGAGAGTAGAAGTGCTGAGTGTTTAAAGCAATGCCCTGATCTCTTGGCATAGAATGTCTTGGGAAAAGGAACTTTTCCCCCCAGTTTTTATTTTTTATTAGTATGTGTTTGCAGTATGTAATGATTATGTTCCTTGTGTGGACTTGGTACGTTTACATAACATATCTTAATTCTTTTTTTCCTCTCTTTCCCCTTCCTTCCCTCCCTCTTCCCTTCATCTCTTGCTCCTCTTTTGGAAGAGATCTATCTTTGTCTTCTATTTTGCTCTTTATTTATATTTTGGGTTTCTCATGAGAAATCATGTGATATTTAAGTTGTGTGTCTGATTTATTTCACGTAACATGGTCTCAAAGTGCCTCCATTTTTGTTTATCTCTGCTTATAACAAGTAGTACTCCACTATTTATAAATACCACGTTTTCTTTATCCATTCTTCTGTTGACGAATATATAGGCCATTGGAGAATGGTATCTTGCACATTGCCCACATTATGTGGACTTGGTAGGAGGCCAGTGTTGTCCATGGTTAGCCTGGCCAATTGGGGTTCCCTAGTACTGCAAACAAACAAAAAAAGTTACTTGGCAACATTACAGATATTTACAAACTAGAGAAAAGTAAATATAACTAACTCATAACTTTGCCATTCTAACCATTCTCATTTTGATGTATTTCCTCTAGCCTTTGGTGGTGGTGGGGTAACCAGAGATTGAACCTAGAGCTTTCACTATGAACTATAGCTCAGCCTTCCCCCACTTTTTTTCAGACAGGGTCTAAATTGTCCAGACTGGGCTCAACCCTCCTACTTGGAACCCTCCTACTTCAGTCTCCCAGATTGCTGGAATTACAGGTGTGTGCCACCACCACACCTGGCTTTCTAGTCATTTTTTTCATGTACTTATATGTTCTTTAAAATGATTATCTTCCTTTTTCCCGTGGCCCTTTACTTAGAAAAAAATTTTGAAGGTACATGTCTACATAGCACTTTATTTCAGTCATCATTCTATGCAACACTTCATTGAAGCATAATTGTCCATAAAACAGGGGAAACTCACATTAGATTGAATTGTCAGAGAAGGATCTTTAACCATTTAGCTATTTTTAGTAGCTGAAAAATGACATGTTTTGGGCTTTTTTTTGTTTTTTTCCCCAGTGCTGGTTAAGGGGCTGGAACACAGGGAACATTAAGCTATATCCCCAGTCTTTTTAATTTTTAAATTTTGAGACAGGGTCTCAATAAGTTGATATATTGCCTAGGCTGGCCTGGAACTTGCAGTCTTCCTGCCTCAGCCTCCCAGAGTGCTGAGATTACAGTTGTATGCCACTTTGCCTGACTTGGGGGTTGTTTTTAATCCCATTGTCCTCTCCTGGTGCCAAAACCTCTGGGAAGGGGGTTTTAATTTATGCCCTCATTTTATAGATGAGGAAACAGATTCAGAAGTGTTAAGGCATTTGCCCAGGCTTAGCCAGGCTTTTGGTGAGTAAACACTTGTAAATTGTGGCTCACTCTCCAGATGCAGGGATTATCCCCATTGCCCAATTTGACCTTGGTTGCCATTATCTGTGTTTGTTCTTAGCGGATGACCATCAGGCTCTCATCTGGGACATCCAACAAATGCCCCGAGCCATTGAGGACCCGATCCTGGCCTACACAGCAGAGGGAGAGATCAACAACGTGCAGTGGGCGTCTACTCAGCCTGACTGGATCGCCATCTGCTACAACAACTGCCTGGAGATACTCAGAGTGTAGTGTTGGTGGCGCCTCACCCCCAGGGCAGGGGCTTATGTGTTTCCCAGCTCTGCCCCACCCCAAGTAAGAAGAAACATATTTCCAGTGGCCAGTATGTCTGTCATTGCTTTGCACCCACTGTTTCCAGAAGCTGTTCTGTGAGCGTCTGGCCAGTCACCTGACTTTCTCTGTGCCAGACTCAGTGCTGTGTGGCGCCTCCTCAGCCCAGAGCTGAGTTTTAACATTTTTCTCTCCTTTCTTCTTTTCCTTTGTTTTGTCAATTAAATATGTCTCTGTATTTGTTTGTCAGTGCTTGCGTTAATGAGCAGTACAGGCACTGGCTCTGTTTGTATCCATCTGCCCCAGTGTCTGTCTGTTTGCTGCCCAAGGCAGTGGTCCACATCTCGTCCCTGTCCATGTCCATGTTAGCATTTAAGTGGGAACAAATACCAACTTGAAGTTGTTTTTCCTTCTGGTATATCAGTGTCTTTAACAAATCTCAACTTTGTATATTTTTTATCTATCAGGCTAATTTTTTAATGAAAATAATACTAGTCTTCTGGTTTCTTCATTTGTTTTATAATCCTCTCCTTTTACATCTTCCTCTCAGTGCCTAGAGCAGGTACTGGGCCCTTGACCCTATGAGCAGTTTGCCTTCCTGAGTCACGGCCGGCATGGCACATGCCTGACCGGAGTCCCAAACTACCCTGGTGCTCTGAAGTCCACCAGCTCATCAACATTTTCTCAGCCTGGCTCTTCCCAAGGCTCTTCTGGGCTCACAGGACAGACCAGCTTCTGTGTCTAGCCTCGCTGGTACCTTTTGGTCATGTGGTATAGCTGAGATAGGCAACTGATTGGGGGAAGTGGGTGGGGCAGACTTGAGAGGAATCCTTTCAGGAAAGCTGAATTTAGAGCATATTTACAGTACATAGTTTCAGAGATTGTTTTCCCCTTCAGTTGTAAGCCACAGGCCACTCCATTCTGGGACCTGAAAGATAAGCAACAATGATCTCTAAGCTGAACTTCGGTATTTCTGTTTGTTGAGTTTCCTGTGCCTGGTAGGATATTAGTCCCTCTTCGGATTGAGTGCTCTGAGTGAGAGAGTCTTCCCAAGAGGAAAAGTCTATGTGTCTGACACTGTACAAGATCTTTAAAAGGGGGGAGACAGGCAGCTGTCACTGGGGATGGACTAATTGGCTGTGATGATCCCGGGGCTATCAAGTAACTGGCTTCAAAAGAGTCATAGGCCCCAGGGTCAGTCAGTGAAGTGGTCTACTCGCGCCTGTCAAACTCATCTCTATCCCAATTTACTTTCTGGGCAGTATTGAACTTGTAGTCTCCTGTTACGCATTGACTTACAGGCTGCAAGTGTCTGTTTCCGTTACATAAATAGGTTTCATGGAGGGGGCTTATGTGTGATCCTGACTTTAGATGAGTCCTTGGGATGGGCAGAGCTTGGGACTTGCACTGAGAGTTTGCCTGGTTTGTCATGCTCTGTCAAGTGCCTGAAGGTTTTTGGGACCTTATGAGTTGCTCATTTGAGATTAGAAGAGTAGCAGGCCTGACAGCCAGTGGTTTTGTCCACTTAGGCTCTCACCTGCTCAAGAAATAAGTTAACTTCATTCTTCTGGGTCTTTAAACTTCTGGTTGAGTCTTCCTTTTCCATAGCTGATGTAGTTGTATACCAGAAGTCACAGTTTGCTTTACTACACAGGGACTTGTCCCAAAGGAAAGAGTTTTTTAGACAGGGTGTTTCCCTCTTTAAGCTTCTTTCTTCTGTTCTGACTGTGAGACTCTAGCTGGCCACCTCCTACATTTACCACCAGATTTTCACAGCCTTGATTGGAGATATAAAGCAAGCCGTTCTTGGTCAGACCCCTCCCCTCTTTTAATTGTGTTTGCTAGTGGTTATAGGGTCCTCCTCTCAAGGGTGGCAAGTTCAGCTGATGGCCGCTGTCCTAGGAGGCCCCATTTCTTCCCATAGAGAAGGTCTGTAATGGCAGTTGGAGTGGTAGCAGTGGCTAGACCCGATGGGGCCTGCTCCACTGAGTTCTTAGTGGACTTAATCTTGGTCTGAATGGCAGGGAGATTTATCAACTGGAACTCGAAAAATACTAATTCAGAAAATTAACAGTGGTTATTTGCATAGATCTGAATGGTGGTTTTTCCTTGCCCTGTGGACTCCCAGCCCTGTCATCCTTCCTTAGGCCCTGCAGTGCAGTCCTGTTCCTCTGCACCCAATTGGAGCCCAGGTGAGACTCTCCTGTTCCCTCAGCAAACACAGATGTGCCCACAGTTTCAGGTTGCTGGTATTTTGAAGTCCTAGCTCTCACCTTCCCTTTACTCTGCAAGCAGATGGCCTCTTGGCTGAGGAAGAAATTTTCGTAGTCTCAAAATACGATGCCCTAGCCAGCTGTGCTCCAGAAACGTCTGTTGTAGTTTCTAAAGCAAGTCTCAGTTGTTCAGTTTTCAAGCTAACAACCAGTGAGATTGGTGGGGAGCTCTGATCTGCTGTCCTCAAGCTGCTGCTAGGGCTTTGTGTAGAGGCACCTTTGGGCTCTGGGGCAGCTGTGATGGCCCCTTTGATGCCCTTGACAGGCCAAGCTGTAGGCATATACAGGTCTGTCCTGCAGAAGGGCAGAGTGCTGAATCAGTTAGGCCTGAGAGCCTAACTGAATGGGTCCAGGGCTATTCAAGGACATGAGCTTTATACCCAGGAGGTTGGAACCCTCTCCTTCCAAGGAAGACCTAGCCCTCACGGTTAGGACTTAGAGGGGAAATGTTTGATAATTGGGTGACAAGTTCATATCAGATCCAGGATCAGCTACCAGAGAATTAGCTAAGATTCAACAAGAACATAAAAAATTCAGAATCTTACAACATTTTGCTAATAGTTATGACTGGAATTTTACAAGATTTAGAATGTAGGAGAAAGCGTCATTTCTTTGGATCAAGCGAGGAAATATTAAAGGGTAGGTAAGGTCTGAGGTGGGGAACCATTCAGACTTGTGCAGGTATGGAGAGAGTGGGCCCTCAGCCTGGTTACCCTTCCCTGACTATTAATCAGGCATCTGTGGTGCTGGGTAACCGTGAGACAGGGTGACAGCTCAGGGAAGGAGCCCCCCACGCAGCAGGTACCTATGGGTGAAAATCTGCAAGCATTGGATGTCTCCTGGCCATTCTATAGTTGTTCTTAGGTTTATACAGAGGTAGTAAATAGTCATGTAGACTTTTGCCCCTTCTTTTTCTTTTCTTTGTCTCTTACTGTTACACTGTAGAACTTTCTCCTTGCTGCAACATGGCCCTGAATTCCTAGGCTGTAAGAACATGTAGGAACTGCAAGGTTTACCAGACAGAGGAAGGCAGCCTAGAACTGCACCTCCACCTTCCTCACTTTGAGAATATGACCATTCCTTTGACTTCTGGCTTGGGATAAGGGATACCACTGAAGTAAGTAGCAGCTTTGATGTACACTTTTCCCTTTACCCTCTGCACCCTAGGACAAGGAAAGAGGGCCATGCTTGGCACTTAGGTTGGGTTTTCTGGCAGAGAGCTGAGCTAAGTGGACTCACCGTGAACCATAGGCCAGGCCTTTCGGGAGTTGTCTACTCTGCCCCATCTGTGCAGCCACCAAGAGTGTCTTGTGTCACGGAGCCTTGTCCACCTCACCCAACCGTACCCTTTCCTCCTCCCACCATTGTCATTGCTGCTAATGGTCAAAGTCAAATGTGTGGCCACATGGGGTGGGTCAGGTCTTCTTGGGCTACTTTCTGGATGTTGTTTTTTTAAATTTGGAAACATGCAGGTGCCTTCCTAAAGAGGCTTGGACTGGTCTGTCAAACCAGGAACAAATAAGCTAAGCAAGTTTGAACTCCAGAAGAAAGTTGACATTCTGTGTGACAGCTGGAAAATGTACAAGCACCCACCTTTGGGATAATTCAGTGAAGATGAACTTGTGGTATCTACTATTGAAAGAAATGTTCTCATCCTGGGTTGTGTTATGAAAATTGTTCACCTGAAGTTTCAAGTTGCTTTAGTCCGATATGAGTCACTTGCTTTGGTTCCTGTGTATTTTATGACCCTTCTGTCAGTGACTTTCCCTCGCCCCCTCTCTGAGTGTGAATTTGTAGCATGATTGTATAAACCTCTATGTAGAAGATGGAGATTTCTTGTTCCTGAAATGTTAAGCTCCGACCTCTGTGCCCTTTAGCCTAGTGTGTCTGAACTTACTTTCTTGTTATATATTTAAACTTTCCCTCTGTCCTATAGGTTTTGTGGCATCCCCTGGTCAGGTGGAGAGGAAGCTGCTCCTTGCCGAACTGTACTGTAATGATTTTTCTTTGATAAATATTATTTTCACAGGACTGACTGTACACAGGGCTTGTAATAAAATTTTTACACTGTGCTGTGAAACCACGCAGAGGAATCTCCACTGAAGGCACTACAAAGGCACCTGAACGTGGAGTCTTCTTTCTGTGACTTTTATTTCTTGTTTCCTAAGTACATTAAACCTAATTTTCACCCTTTCATTTTGTTTCAGCCTCCTGTATAAGAAGTACCGTATTTTCTGCCCATCATACTTTGTAATAAAACTTGAACATATATAGATGAATTTCCTCTTGTCATGAATTCACTTCTTCGTGGTTTGCCCCTGTGGTCATGTTCAGAGACACTGGCTGAGGTACTAGACTCTGCCTCTACTTATCGCATTTGTCACTCATCATCTTTTGCCGGGGGGGTGTACATGTTTGTAGTACCTAATGATTACATTCATAATGGACTCCTGTTTGTTTTTTATCTTCTGTTTGGTTACTTGTTATTCAGTTAACAAAAGATGGAGCATGTACTGTGCCAAAGGCATGACTCTCAAATTGCTTGTACTGTACCAGAGAAGACTTCTACATAAACCAGATACTTGGCAGAGGGGATCAGGGAAAATATCAAAGAATGAAGAAGGCCTGGCTTGAGTTCATAAATTGGTGGGTTATATGTGAGGAATGGTGGCACATGTGGCCAGAGAAGTAAGCAGGAGCTGGATCAGGGAGAGTCTTGCAAAAATGTTAGACTTTACACTCATGTTTGAAAGTTTGGGAAATCTATGTAGAGGGAAGTCACAATTAGAATTCCACTGTAGAAGGATCAACAATGAGGACAGAGTCTCTGAGAGGGTGGTGAGGGGGAAGGAGATCACCTGTTACAATAGTCAAGATGGAAAGAAATAAAAACCTGAACTAAGGAACAGCAGAGACAAAGAGGACAGGGCATAAGTCAAGGGAGTTAAGAGATGAAATAATCAGGATTCAGTAATCTTCCAGGTGTGATGATGCACACATATGATCCCAGCACTTTTAGTGACTAAGGCAGGCAGATCACACATTCGAGACCAGCCTAGGCAACTTAGTGACTTAGCAAGACCCTGTCTCAAAATAAAAAATGACTGGGGATGTAGATCAGTGTGAAGACCCTGGGTTCAATCCCCAGTACCACCGAAAAGAAAGAAAAAAAAGTATTCAGTAATCTGTTGGTTATGAGGAAGACAAAGAGATAACTGCCAACTTCCAGATCTGTGTTTGAACACAAGTCTTTGACAGCTGACTAGGAATTTCAAATTCCAAGTCAGTTTCCCAAACCTATGACTCAACATGGTAGGTGGGGGAGCAGTTCATATACTACTGCTATTCCAGCCAGGCATGGTGGTGCACACCTGTAATCCCAGTACTTGGGAGGCAGAGGCATGTGGATTGCCACGAGTCTGAGGCCAGCTTGGGCTATGTTGTGAGCTCAAGGCCAGCCTGAACTACATAGTGAGACCCTGTCTCAAAACAAACTGCTGCTATTCCAGTGCCATGTGTCCAGTATAAACATAACCCCCCCATTTATTTTTAATTCTTTGCTTATGTTAGGCTTCTTTAAGGGAAGAAAACAAAAGCAAACTGAGTCACTGTTCAGTAAGTGCCTGCCATTGTGTTGCAAGACGTGGAGCTTGGAGGCAGAGTCTGTGAAGAAGTCTGTAGTCTGGAGAACTCTGTGAGCACCTCCTGGCTCTGTTGGAACTATGTCATATGATCCGAGGATGCCTATTTTATGGGAAATACATGATTCCTGTTCCCTGGGTCGGTTGGTTTTGGTTTTGGTGGTACTGGGGATTGAACCCAGGGCCTTGCACATACAGTACTAGGCAAGTATTCCACCACTGAGCAGTACCCTACATTCCCAGTCCTTTAAAATTTTTTGAGACAGGCTCTTGCTGAGTTTCCCACATTGGCCTCAAACTTGCAGTCCTCCTGTATCAGCTTCCTGAGTAGCTGGGATTACAGGTATGCACCACAATGCCCAGCAAGCTCCCTGGCTTTAAGGAGAAAGATGGGAGAGTAACATTGACTATAATCCCAATGGTCTAGGCCTGGGATGTCAAACCTTTTAGAGCTTTCAATGCTACAAACAACCTGCTGGTATGCGTACCATAGTTTTGCCACCATTGGTCTAGGCTATGCTACTGTAACTGTTATAGTTTGTGTCTAGATGTTCCCCCAAAGCCTCATGTGGTAAGAGATAGCTGGATCTAGAATGTGTGATTACTAAATTGACCCATTGATCGTTCTGCTGAGATCAAAGATGTGAGACTGAGATTAGGAGTGAGAGTGCGGGCCGCCCTGGGGGCAGGTAGCCTAGATAAAAGATACAGGAAGAAGCTAACTAGCTGCTTGTTTGCATTGCTTATTTACATACATTCCTTACATTTTGCTGACTTTACTTTACAGCCGGTCAGCTGCCGGCCCGCCCTGCCTCGGACCCAGCAGACTATAGACTGAAACCTCTGCAGACTGTGAGCTAATAAACCTTTCTTCCCCTAACTTTGGGTGTCGAGTATTCTGTCCCAACAACGAGAGAAAAGTAACTAAAACAGAATTTGGTACCGGGAGTGGGGTCATTGCTGGGACTATACTTGACCATGTGGTTTAGCAGCCTTTAGAGTTGGCTTGCGAGAAGGAGAAGAGTTAAGAAAACTTTAGAAATGAAGAAATTTGCCGGTACAGACCAGGCTCAGGAGGTTTCTGCTGGGAAGAAAAACTGTGTTGGCTGTTAGACTCCAGACCATGTATGTTATGGCTTGACAGAAAGTTTGTCTAAATTTTACTTGTGTCCAGAGACTTTGCCTGAGACTGAGATTAAGGGCGGCAGACTAATTAATCTTACAAAAAAAATTTCAAGACAGTCTAATGTTGAGGCGGTGGCATGGCTATTGTTGGGGGCTTTTAGCCAGATTTATGTTGAAAACCAAGAACAAACAGCCCAGCAAAATGATTCAAAATGTTGTAAGTTTACACATAAAAGAAGCACCAGTAAAGTTGTGGCCTACAAAGATAGAATAAAAGAGAGACTCGTTGCTGGAGAAACCAGCAAGGAAAAGCTGGGTATTTCAAAAGATGAAAGAAAAGATGGCCCAAGGACATCACAGAAAACAACAAGACTCTAGCCTTTACAGCCTCGGAGTTAAAAAGGTAAAAGATTTTGCTTTGAGAAGAATGCCCCAGAGCGCCACGTTCCAGAATGGCGGTGACCTAAAGAAGTTGTTCCTCGAGACTTGGTTCAGAGCACTCAACAATCCAGGCACATGACCACCACAGACAAACAAAAAAGAAGCCTGGTTTCTGCTCCAGCTGGCGGCAGACCCTGACGTCATCCTCGTGGCCCTGGTCTTAAGTTTGTGCAGAATACAAGAGTTGTGGGGTCAGGAAGGCTTCCACCCAGATTTCAGAAGAAGGCCTGGGAGGCCAGGCAGTGTGCCCCTGAGAGGGCAGTGTGTAAAACTGTGAAGGTGAAGCCGAAGATACACTAGAGACCCCAAAAGTTTAGAGAAGCCAGGAATGTAAATCATCTGAGGAAAACTGCATCGAAAGAGCAGAACCAGCCCAAGAGAGAAGCCATGGGAGCTGCCTCCACCAGAAGTGCCATAGGGGCGGAGCCGCCCAAGCCCCTTAGAATTCAGACTTCACCACAGATTGCCTCTGATACAACACCTGGAACTGCAAGACTTAATGTTTGCCCTGCGGGATTTCAGAATCACTTTGGTCCAGTTCCTTTATATCCCCCTATTTATACCTTTTGGGATGGTAATGTTTATCTTGTGCCATTGTATGTTAGAAGTGTTTAACCTTCTTTTCATTTATACAGGAGCTTACAGCTGAGTTTCCCTTAAATCTCAGAAGAGATTTTAGATTTAGACTTTTCAGCAAAGCCGAAACTGTTAAGACTTTGACAACTCTTAGAGATAGACTAAATGCCTTTTACATAATAGACTGTGCATGAGTCTTTGGGGGCCCAGGGGCAGAATGTTATAGTTTGTGTCTAGATGTTCCCCCAAAGCCTCATGTGGTAAGAGATAGCTAGATCTAGAGTGTGTGATTACTAAATTAATCTATTGATCGTTCTGCTGAGATCAAAGATGTGAGACTGAGATTAGGAGTGAGAGTGCGGGCCGCCCTGGGGACAGGTAGCCTAGATAAAAGATACAGGAAGAAGCTAACTAACTGCTTGTTTACATTGCTTATTTACATACATTCCTTACATTTTGCTGACTTGACTTTACAGCCGGTCGGCCCGCCCTGCCTCAGACCCAGCAGACTATAGACTAAAACTCTACAGACTGTGAGCTAATAAACCTTTCTTCCCCTAACTTTGGGTGTCGAGTATTCTGTCCCAACAACAAGAGAAAAATAACTAAAACAGTAACAAACCCCCAAATCTCAGGGACCAAGCACAACAGTTTATTTCTTGCTTATATGAAGTCCTCTCTACCTTGTAGCTACCTCATCTAGAACATATGGCTTCTAGGTCGCTGTAACAGCAAGGAGGTAAATGCTTGCTGTCGCCGTGCACGGACTTAGTGTTTTAGGGCTCGATTCACAGGGAAGGAGACAAGAAGCCACTCACAAATATTAATTAAGTCATTTAATAACAATAAAGAAAGTAAGAGAAAAGGAAAAACTCTAGGAATTCATACCACCAGTTCGCCGTTCTCATCACCAGTAACTCAC
>PVJO010022635.1:0-27670 GCA_004026905.1 Hystrix cristata | reverse complement strand
AAATGGTAAAGTGTAGCTACACTTGTTGCAAATAGGGAGGGGTGGGTGAATGGAAGGGAGGGGAGGGGAAGGGGGGAAGAGGGGGGAAAACCAAGATGTATCATGTACAGGTACAAAATAACCATGTTGATTATGATCATTATGTATGCAATGTACCAATACATGTTCTTGGTAAAAAATAATAAAAAAATTAAAAAAAGGAGAAGAAATACAAAGATCGATTAACTCAAAATATTTCATGCTTTCTTTTGTATGAGATACCCAAAGTATAAACAACTTACACAGTAAAATATAGATAATACAGAATGGGGCGATAGGTAAATCTTCCACAAACAGGAAAGGACCAAGAGACTGAGAGAGAAGGTAAGGAGAGAAGGAGAAGGGATGTGAAAAGGTTTAAAATATTATGTGCATGTACCAGCTCACCAAATGAATGTGATTACTGTGTAGTGCAAACGGGCACTAATAAAAATTTTAAAAAATTTAAAAATACTATATTTTCAGCACCAAAAGAAAAAAGAAAAGTGTATGAAATCAAGTGTTCTCTAATTGAATTGTTTCTGTGATATGAGAAACCGTAAGTGTAAATAAGGACAAAGAGGTGTAATAGATATTATATAAAAGGAAGATAATATTCAAAAGAGAGGAGAACTAGAAAAGGAGAAGGGGGAGAACTAGGAAGGGAAAAAAGGAAAGAAAGGGGATAAGGAAAAAATGGAAAAATGTAAATAAACCTGCTGTAAATAGGGAAGGGAGGAGAAGAAGGGAGGGGTGGGGAAGAGGGGGGAAAACCAAGATACATCATGTACAGGTACAAAATAACCATGATGAATGTGATCATTATGTATACAAGGTACCAGTACATGTTCTTGGTTTAAAAAAAAAATCAAATGTTTGCTGATAGGTAGCAAAAACATAGGCAAACTTTTAGCTATAGTGAATGAAGCTAATCTCAACACAAATTTAATTCCTAAAGTCTTTTCACTGGTGATTATGCATAATATCAGCAAATTTCAAAAATCTGTGAAACTTCTTGACGTGATTTTAAATTAAAGAAGTTTCTTAAATACAGTCATACGGGTCCCAGTTTCTTAATACTAAAGGACAATTATTAATAACTCCATCCTAATGAATTTTTCACTCAAGCGAAATAAATCCATTGAAAAGTGTAACAACTAAAGCAGAGGCAAATAAATAGAAATTAAATTGTTGAAAACTAAAACTAAACTAAACTAAACTAATAATCCAGAATGAATATCCTTCCTACCATGAAAATATAAGTAACAAATTATTTTACTGATGAATTCCATAAAAAATTAAGAATAATCAATTTTAGTCTTATCAAATATTGAATAATATAAAATGATTCTTAAAGGATTTTATGAGAATAAGACAGTCATTTTATCAAAGCTCAGTGATTGCACCACTGGAAAAAAGAGGACAAAGTATACAAGAGAGCTCTCTGCATTGTTTCCTACAATTGCTGTGTATCTAGAATTATCATGAGAACAAATTAATTTTTTCAAATTATTTTTGTGAAAAAATAATTACAAAAAGAAAGAAATTTGATTGATGCATACGACATGATATCAAGATTTACTGGAAGTGCTACAGTATTTAAAAAGTGTGGAATTGGTTTAAGGGAATAAAGAACAAAAAAAATGAAGGATCCAGAAATAACCCTCTTTTCTTTAAATTTTATTTTATTTTAATGGTACATTTTTAGAGTACATAGTGATAACATTCATCATAGGGGATTTGTACCTGTACATGTTATATCTTGTTGCTTCTTTATTCCATTCCCCTCCCCTCCCTTCACCCCCCTCCTTATTTACAAAAGCTTTGTTTCCATTTTTTCCTTCCATTTCTTATTTTTCTTGTCCCTCTCCCCCTCCCTTGTTCCCTTTCCCATTTGGACATTCTCTTCTCTTTCTCAACCCTCTTAAGAAGGGTTTTTCCGAGAAAAAAATTTCGACAAAACGTGGTTAGTTTTTGAGAAAACTGGCATATCTGTACAAAAGAAAATTGAATGTCTTTTCCACAAACCATGCTGTTATCACTGGATAAGTGTACAGTACATAAATATGCATACACTCAAAAACTTGATTTAACTTCTAAATCTCTCTTTTCAGAAACCTGGAATGAAGGGTTTGGAAAGGGTCTAGTGAATAATAGGATTATTCATTAGTGTCAAAGTGATGATAAGCTAATGTCAAAAGTAGTCAAAAGAATAATCTTTCCAATAAATTGTGTTGAGACAATTGGAAATCAGACAACTGAAAATCCAAATCCATGAATCTTGACCGTAAATTATACTTTATGCAACAAGTCCATCAATGTGGCTTGGAAAACTAAATTTAAGATTTTTTTAAAAAGCAGAGGTTGTAGAAGATTTCATAGATTTCATATTCTGGATGCAAAAGTTCAACTTATAATTACAAACACTGAAAAAAAAACTATGAAATTAGGTTCATCAAAAGACATGTCTGTGAATTAGCAAAATGATTTGGGCAAGAGAGATGTGAAATGCTTGTGGCAGAGAGACATAAAATGTGACTGTTTTGGGTGGGATCTTAAGGGGTGAATATGAGGAACAGTTTGAAAGCTGGCTGAGGAAGATTTAGAAACAGTAGAATGAGTTGAAAATGAGGTTAAGAAATAACAGAGCGCTAGACCAGTGTTAGGTCATTCTGTAAGGATCTCAACTTTCAGTTCGAAAGATGAGAACTCAGATTATACCTTTGCATGTAGCACTGTGCGGGCTTCTAGAACACAGATGTTTCTGCTCAGTGGTGATGGTGTGGATACGGGTGGAGGCATTTAAGGAGGAGAAGGAAGGTTAGAAACGCCTGACTGGAGATCCAGAAAGGAGTGAAATAAATTGAAGAAAATGAAGATTGATGACTCTTCTGAGTTTTTATAACATACAAGCATTGGAGAATTAGGGTCCTAAATGAGGACTATTTTTTAATGGAAGCAATAACAATAAGTCAATCAGCATAATTTTGTTTTTCTCTGTTAACATTCAGCTCCAAGAGTAAGTAAATAGAGTGATCTTAGAATTAACAGAGGTTTTGTTTAGCTAAATGTTTAAATGAACCAAGAAAAATACAAAGTTGGAAATTCATTTACTATATGTAAGCCATTGAACATTATAGTTTAGCTCGACAGTACACTGTGGACTGTTGGTTTACCTTTGAGATGAAGTGGTTAGCAAGACCCAGCATAGCAACAGAGTATATATACTACCACATATTGCTAACCTGTGAAAAGATCCAAATTCAGAATTTGAAGTAAGGTTTTATTGAACACGTATCATTTTCATACTGATATAAAGCAAAAAAAAAATGGATTTAATGCATGGTAAATCTGGGAGTATCTACACATTGAAATCACTAAAACAGTACAGAAAGTGTTGAGTTTTAACACTGAGTCACAGTGGAATATCTTCAGGTCATAGAAAGCAGTGACTTGGTGTTTCCAAGGGTCTGGTAAAAGGATGAAATAAAGATAATCATAATATAGGTTTACCAACAGTGATATAACATTATTTTAGAGAAGCATTGCTAGTTAAGCTTAATTGTGTCATCCTGACTGACTGGGAGCTACCCACGGGCTTAGTAAAGCACTCTTCCGGGTGTCCTGGTGGGTCACACAGTGATGACCTTAGGGTTTATATGTGATCCCTTGCCCCTTGCTCTCCTATACTTTGCCACTGCTCTGCTTTCCCAGAACCATGAGCTACTCAGCTTTGCTCCACTTTCATGATGCTTCTCCCTTAGAGCCAGGTGATCATGAACTGAATCTCCCGAAATGTCAACCCAATTAAATCCCTCCTCCTTTAAGTTGTGGAGGAGCCTCTGAGAGGTCAGTAGGTGAGGCTGTGGGCATCAAGCCAAAGATGAAGTGTAGACCCAAGAAACTTGGAGAGCCCAAGAATGTGGGATGTCTTATGAAGAAAGCTGTAGCTTGTGAGCAGAGCCATTCCAGGAAAGAGGCCAGATGGACTGCCACCAGCAAGGACACAGACACTCTGAAATTCACATCTCAACACCGTGTGCCTCAGATGCCGTATATGGAATACAGGACTTAGTCCTTCCCCTTCTTCTTTCCAGTCATTCTTTGGTAAAACTTTTTTTTTTTCCTATTCCTTCTTCCTCCCTTTTGGAATAAGAATTTTACATTGTGCCAGTGTAGGTTGGGAATATTTATGTGTGTGTGTGTGTGTGTGTGTGTGTGTGTGTGTACTTTTTTTTTTTTTACAGAAGTTCACAGGTAAGAGTTTGCCTTGATTCTCAGAATAAACTTTGACTTGAACTTCTAAAATTTTTGGAAATGTTGAGACTTAGAAATCCAAAAATTCCAAAAATTTGGAAATGTTTGGCAAAAGAATTACTATGTTTCCAGTTTTGGGCAAAATAATTGTATCAGGTAGGGTGGAATTATTATCTTATTATAGTGTTTGGAGAGTAAGTGTGGTTTAAAGAGATTTTGGGGTATCAGCTTGACATTGGATGGAATATAGTGGTTAAGCTAAATTCTGTCAACTTGTTTTTCTTGGGAGCCACCTAGGAAATGAATAAAGCGTACACCTCTGTATGTCTAGTTGGGCCTTGGGGGCCTTACCTTCGGGTTTATGTCTGGTCTCTGGCTCCGTCCTCTCTGTCTCTGTGCCTTGCTTGGTCTCCTGACTGCTACGAACCGTTTAGCTTTGCTCTGTCATTCATGCCTTGTCTCTACGTTATACCCTGGAGTCAACCAACTACGGAGTCTATCCGCTGAAACAGTGAAACCTGTTAAAACTCTTCTCCTTTAAGTCATGTATCATGTTCCAGTATCAGGAAAATTGACTAATAGATTTAAGAAAATAGAAAATCAGGCAGTTTCGCCGAGAATGCTTTTTGGGAATTAAAATGCCAATATGAAGTAAGAGAGTGAAAATTTACCTAAATAAAGGTACAGCACACATTCAGTAAATGTAGCTATTCCCAAGTATGAGTGTACAGCACAGTGTTATCTACGAAGGTAATGACTAGGTTAGTAACAAGAGAGAAAAGAGCTATTTGCAGATATAAGTAAAGATAGACGGAAATAAAATGAATGAGCCAAACCCATCACATGGTATAGATCTTAATTATATATAATTTTCCTTATTTTTGTTTAGGTAAAGCTGGTAATGGCTAAATGCAGGTAAATAAATCAATGATTTCTAAAAGTCCTCAGCCTCATAGTAAGTGATAACTTTGCTAAATATCCACTTTCATTGTTTTCATCTAATTAATGTACCCTTCTTACAGTAATTTGGATTCATGAATTAACATAAAATCTTGGCTTTATAATGTCCAGCACTATCACTTTTTTTTTTTCAGAAGTATAAATTTACACGTAAAAGTGAAAAGTTGCACACGGCTGCTATTCGTTATCTCTTTCTTATGTGAATTAAACCATAAAGGAATAGTAAAACAAATGACTATATAGAATGCTTCTTGAAGTTAAACAAGACTGTGACTAAGAGCCACAGAATTTACTTGGACAGCCGAGGTAACTAAGGTTACTGCCACGGTGTGAGTTACAAACAATATGTAGTGACCTGCATCGACGTGCGAAGTAATCGAATGAATCAGTCAGTTTCTACATTTCAGTTCAAGTGGTGGAGGGATAACAATATAAATTGTGGGACAAGATTGTTCGATTGATCTTTTCTTAATCTAATCTCTCCTGTAGAATATGCTGAACACTGGATTTCTACCCCTGTAGGACTCTAGCCTACGGCAATGTCAGCTGGGGTTGCTATGGTGTGAACAACACTCCCTCGGTCTCGTTAAACACTGCCAAGCATTGCTAGGACACAGCCATCGAAAACACGACAGCAAGCATTTGTCATGAGTTTGAACCATTCCGTAATAATAGCGTGAGTGGATATAGGTGCATACACTCACACACTCACACACACACACTTCCTCGTCTTGATTTATTAAAAAGAAGAGATCTGGTGCAAAACAAGGAAAGAAAAAACAAGCAAACAAACTTAATTTCAACTCTCTGTTCAGTTGAATTAGAATGACAGGAGTCAGAATGTGGAAAGGCAAGTGTCTCCTTACTTTGTAGCAGAAAAGAGCCACATTAAAGACAATGATTATCATTTTTAAGAGGAAATAGAAGCTCATTTTAGTGTGGTGAGATCTTCAATAATGCCCAATCTCCTGCTGCCTCTAAAATGCCTTTTATATTTCAAGAGGAGTTTTTATTTGTTCAGCTAAGATTTAAAAATGCAGGAGTAAGGCAAGGTGTCTTGGAGAAAGGTATATTGAAAGAAGATAGATATGAGAAGGAATAATAATTCCAGCTAGTAATTTTGAGGATAAGAAAACAAGCAAATTATGTAGATGTTAAGTCAGCATGGAAATATAATTTCTATATTCTTCTTTAGAAAAGGAACTGATAATTTGAACTAAAAAACACTCGGGCTGCTATTTAATTATATATAATGTGTAAGAAGTGTGGCTAAATGTTATTGTGCTACATTCCCACATTAAAAATTACCCATTATTTTAATGAGACTTGGAAAAATATGTTATTTTGATTGAAAGTCTATAATGTAACATAAAAATTCTAAGGATGATTTTGTATTCCTGAAATCTTTGCAAATCTCAAAATATCTTAAATATTTCCTTACCTCTTTTGTGTCTAGTTAAAAAGGTGCAATTAATATGTTGAAAAGGGGCTAATGACATCCAGGCATTTAATATTCTCATTTTGAGACATTTATGAACTGCAATTCGATAATTACTGCTAATCAGCATGTTGGCGAGCAGAGTTATTAGAATGTAGAGGAGACCAAGCGGTATGTTGAGTGCATGGCATTCATCCAGGGACCAGAGTGGTTGACACCATCTTTGCTCCTTTTTTGTTCAAATGGAATGAAGACAAACTCTTGTTCTTTATTAACTCCAAATGCAATTTTGCGTACAGTTTTCACTAGTTTATATTTTACACTACTCAGGTTTGTGTCTTTGATATATTGCTCCTTTCTCTCCCTCAAGGGAGTTTAACAAATTATTCACTGACGACTGAGACTGAAATTTAAAATTGCATGCTGAACTCTGAGGATTTTTTCTACACTTTTAAAGTTCTTCTTTCTTTACTTTAAAATACTGAGTCTATTTCTGGGTAAGTTATTATAGCAAAATCATGCTTAAAGTCACAAATCTTTTTGGAGATATGAGCATCACATTAATGTGGTCATTATCTCAAATATAAAAGCAGGTTGGTTTCAGTGTAAAAGAGAAAATGAAAATGTACAGGTGCATACAAATATAACAATGGACAAAAAGTCAAGGACGAAGAAACATTGATACCAGTATTATTGAACTTTTAAGGAGGAAATTAAAATCTCAAGCAGTAAGACTCTTGCATATTCTTTTTTACATATAATGCTATTTAGATCACTTATAAGGATTTAAACAGTACAAGTGAATAAATTCCTGTGGGTCCAGCTTTATAGTCCCATGCCAGAAAACTGCTCTAAGAACAGGAAAAAATATGGACTACTGTAAGATAGTCAACGACGTAGTATTCAGTTTCTCACAGACAAACTAAATGAAGCAAGCTAGTCCCTAAAGGCAGCGTTAATGATTGATGGATATCAGCTGCCATCTAAGCTACACTATTAAGTATTATAATTTCTCCGAAAATGTTCGCTTCGTTTAATCCTAACCCCCTGCGCGTGCACACAAACACACACACACACATACACACACACACACACACACACACACAGAGGCACTTTTGAGAAAGAAAGGATGAGGATTCTGATAGGTAATTTTGCATAGGACTCAAAACCCAAGAGCAATTCTTTATGCCAATGTTAAAAAGACTCATGGTAGGCAAACATTAACATTGCTACTTTATGCTCTATAATGTTACATGTGCTCTGCTTTTGAGTATCCTAATACATCCTGCTCACTCTGTGTTTACCACAGAAGCACAATGCCTAAAAGCATAGCAACAGATATTAAAGCAATGCTACTTGTACCAAGTCTTCCTTCCTTCCTTCCTTCCTTCCTTCCTTCCTTCCTTCCTTCCTTCCTTCCTTTCTCCCTCCCTCCCTCCCTCCCCCTTTCTCTTTCTTTCTTTCTTTCTTTCTTTCTTTCTTTCTTTCTTTCTTTCTTTCTTTCTTTCTTTCTTTTTCTTTCTTTCTTTCTACTTTCTTCATTCAATGAGTGATCACAATTTCGTGATTCAGTTAACCATAAGTCATTAACACATACATAGTAAAGAAATGTGATTTCCTCCACTAATCTAAGTCTGCTGTGTAAATACTGCACTCAGATGGTTCTTTCTTTCTGTGTCTGTCAGTTTGTCTAGATGAGTAAGTGGTTTTCTCCTTCCTCATAGTCAGCTGTGGATGTATCTAAGAAAACGTTACGCGAGTTGTCAGGAACTCATTTCACTAAATGAAGAACACCCTGGGCCAGAGCCTAGATTATTATTATTATTTTTAATTCCACAGGTGTTTGCTTCTCTTTTAATCTAAAACACATAATTTATTCTTTTGAAAATTGTAGTTTGTTTTTATTACAAATAAAAGCAAGATAAAAGAAGAGAAAATAGTAAATATCTGCAAGTTCCAGAGATTACAGCTTTTAAACATGCATCATGTGTCTTTCTGCACTGTTTGCACACTTGGACGTAACCAAAGATGGTCTTTCTACACATATGGGTATACATAAACATATATATGATGAATTATTACACATTATATATAATGTGTATTAATACATAACTCAATATTTTAAAGTAAAGAAGAACTTTCAAACTGTAAAAAAAAAAAATCCTCAGTGCTCAGTAAGCAATTTTGGCTTTTGGTTTCAGATCTCAGTGAATAATTTGTTAAACTCCCTTGAGGTAAAGAAAGGAGCAATTTATCAAAGACCCAAACCTGAGTAGTGTAAAATATAAACTAGTGAAAATTGTAAACAGAATTGCATTTGGAGTTAATAAAGAGTACATTATATATTATATATATATATTTCAATGTGCACACATTATAAGATGCTACAAAACAATCACATACATGTAAATAAATATATGCATTCACTATAAAGACATTTTAAATAATAAAAAGAAGTTCATATTACTCATATATAGTTTTTCTTTTCTCTTGTTTGTTCATATTTCTATATCTGCCTTTCGTCTTTACATGGGAGTATAAATATATTTAAGTAAATTGATAAATAACAGTCTCACCATCTCCCTTTAAATATCAGTATACATCCTCCCTCTCTGCTTTGAGAGTCTTGAAATGCTAGTACAAAATTTGATCTCCACTTCTTCAAAATCCATCACTTTTCAGTGTACCTTAATTACATCATTCCACAAGAAGGTGTTCCTGGAAAAAAAGCCAATGGCCTCTTTTGTACAAATCTAATAAACATTTTTTTTTCATGTTGTATAAAACCTAAGTTGTACTGAATGGATGGCTTGTCTTACTTTTATTTATTCATTTGTCTATTCCTTTGTCCTTTTGACTTATCTTCCCTGACATCATTGTCTTACTACTACTTTTTCTTAGTCTGTGGTGTCTTCAATAAACCTTTCACACTTTCCTAATCCTAACCTTCTGTTTATACTTCCTTTGAAAGATCTCAGTCCCTTTCTAAACTATCTTTATGGTAATTGACTCAACTCTCATTTTCTAGAACTCTAATTTGAAGTTATCAAATTTAACGAGGGAGCAACATGGAATTTATCCCAGCTCTTACTTTTGCCAGTCAATGACTAAGTTCTGACAATTTTACTTCCTAGGTATTTTTGTTTTGTTTTGTTTTTACAAATACTTGTTCTCTTCTATAGGCACATGAATTGTTTGTCTTCTCTTGACTTGTTTATTGCAAAATTCTTACAAGTTGTCAGCTAAATTTCTATCTTTAAGCTGTTTTCCATTTAGCAATCAGTTTATTCAAAATTCAGATACATCAAATATATGCATGTTAAAATTTAAATAAGTCTTTGCTTTTTTACTGCCCACAGAGTGAGTTCTCTCAAAACACTCAGCATGGCTTGAAAGTCTTCTGTTAACTTGAATTCTGTTCTCTCAGACAATTTAGTCTTCAGTATATGTGATTATTCACATATCATGTTATGCTTTCTCGTGGATTTCTTTTTTATATTGTTTTTATACACATTCTCCACTTCATTAACCCTTCTCAGAATTTCATTTTTTTGTATCTATCAAAATTTTCCCATTTTCCATAGCTCTCTGGCTACTCTAAACTTAGCCCTCCATGATGTGAAAAGTTGTGTTTCTTTGGGTGCATATTTCAGAGAATCTATAGAAAATAGTCAAAGATCGAATCTTGTGTCTTATTTCCTTTTATGTCTATGAGGCCTGGCATAGTGCCTGTCCACTTGGTAGCTACTCAACACATATCTGTGTCACTCACAATGAAATTGACACTTGAATACTGTACCACATGACTTAACTGCTGAGAATTTTCCAAACTATGCTAGATTGCAGAAATTATTACAGTGACGGGTAATAAATTGCAATGTAACGTTTTTGCCCCTTATCACTTTTCAGCCAGGTCGTATGGGCCATTCTTTCCCTTTTCCTGGTATCTATTTGCTTTCTTTACCTGAGTCCGTTGCTTCTGGTCACACACAGAGCAGTAATAAACACTGTTGATTATGGATAGTATAATTAACATGGTCATCTTGCTGCAGGATCCACTGTAGTGGAGTGACTAGTCATAGATGCTCCACGGACAGATTGACTGAGTTTGAACCTAGACAAAGTCACAACAACCAGAAGCTGATTGCTTGTCTTCTTCTGCTGTAGTACTTACATATAAAATGTGGAGGGTAATGCTATTCACTCCAAAAGTTTATTATCCTGACAGAAAAAGAAATACACATGAATAAGGATAAAAATAGCAAAGATGGAGAAAAAGTTGGTTAAAATAGGTGCATGATCTCAAGGGTAATTTAATGTACTGTGTGCATATGTGGGAGTGCCAAAGATAATGTAAAGAAATAGAATGAAATGCAATGGTCATAAATGAAGCAGATTAGAGATATATTCAAAACAATCTGGGTTGTCAGAAAAATAGGAAGTTGCTTCTAACTACATCTATGCACTGAAGTAATACGCACTGGACTCAAAGTTCGATTATAAAATAAGACAGTGTGGGAGAAATACACATAAAGATGGGCTGGGAAGACTGAGGCTTCCAATTTGGCAGATGAACCGATGTAGAGAAAGGAGAAGCATGAGTTACAACATTCAGCATTTTGAAACCAAACTGAAGCCTGTGAATGATGAGTTGTGCAATTCTAATTTTACTTTAGAATATGATAGTTATTGGGTCATTATTAATGGACGAGTGAGAGGATTAAAGCTTTGTCTTAGATTTATTATTCTGACCCCGATCTTTGGTTGTATTGTAGGACCAAAAAACTACTGTTGGAAAAATCAAGTGAAAGATATTTCAATAAAAATATAAAAAGTGATAAAGGCATGAATTTGGCATAATAAAAATCAAAATGGTACTACATTAAAGGACATTGTTATGCTTTTATTTCTAGAGAATGGTATGCTATTTTATTAAAATATTTTCAGAATATGTAGAAGTGTTTAAAAGTGCTGAGAGATTAAGTAAAACATACCAAAATTTATATCTCCTAAAAGCATCAATTTGTCCTCCCTAACCTTTTATTTATTCAACAAAGTCATGTGAAAGAAAACTCAGAAATTTAGGATGCATTAGGGAAACAAATGGCTGTGTCAGCTCCACGCGCACCATTACGTGCCCGCCCAGAGTGGACAGTGAACAAGCAGACATCCATCACCCACATCTGACTTGCAAGATTCACTCAGAGTGTCCAAATGCTTTGGTCTCTTTTCTGCAAATGTTGTTAAATAAAATTGTTATTTCACTTACTGCACCTGCTATGTTCTGACAGTAAGTAGTGTTACATGCTTAGTAAATTGGTGACATTAGAAAACTCAGCGGATGTACAAGGGGACAGACACAAACCTCATAATGAGTGAATTCAGGAAGGAATTTTAACACCAATTTGTCATTTAATTTTTTTCTTCTTGGTCTGTCTCGTAATTAAAGGGCCAGAGTGCGATGGTTCGAGCATGGACTGGCCTCTAAATTATGACACTTTGTTAAGGGCATTTTGTAGACTGTGTGATTCACAGTCGCCCTTTCTTGCACTTCAGCTTTAGAAAATTTGTAATTCAAAAAGCCTCAGGAAAAAGCTCTTGGGATGAAATATTTGAAACTGATTATCTCTATAAAAATGTCACCCCATTAGATTCTAGAGTGTCCAGAACAATAATTGAACATCACACTTTGGATTTTGGTGGCCAATCATAGATTCTTTTATCATCCCTTAAAGCAAGAAGGCTGGAATCTGTTGTTTCTCTGAGAGAGTAACAGGTCTTTAAAGTGTGACAGACTTTCCTTTTCGTCATTAATCATAATTCTGTGACTGGTCTGGACACCCAGATGTGATCATCTCAGAAAGGTCTAGAAAGGGAAAACAAAAGTGTGCTGATGCTTTTAATTCTTCCACGAACTATCTGCCAAGATCGTGCGATTCCAAATTGGGAGATCAAAATTCACCTCAGGTTCTGCCATTTACTAGCTACATTATCTCAGTAAGTGGCCTAACATTTCTGAATCTTACTTTCCTCACATATGAAAAATTCATTAAATGCTGTGGGAATTAAGTAGTGCATAGTATGGCTTACTTCTTCCAAAACAAGTGACTTGAAAGTTCATTGTTTAGCAAATAATTTAACAGTCACTTAACATTTTTTTCTTTTCTTTTTTTTTCACTTAACATTTTGAGATACTTAACAACCTTGAGAAATTTAACAAATGCATATACAGTATACACTTTCCCGATTTAACAAATTTTTGTTGAGCTTCTAACCTGTGTCTTTCACTTTTTAGGCATGAAGCATAAAGCAGTGAGTAAAATAAATTTCTGAGGGAAGCTTCTGCTTGGATAAATGCAGACAAATAATAAAATAATAAAAATAAAATTCTGTGTCATAATATTTCAGGCTTGTATGTTTCATGAAGCAAGGTTAAAGGCAGGAAGTGTGACACACATTGCAGGTCAGTGTTGTTGGTGAGGGTTCTCCAGGGGAACTGAATCAGCAGAAAAAATATACATCTATAATTGTACAAAGGGGTTTATTAGCGAGACTAGAGGATGAGGGGCAGACAGTTCAGAAAGGCCTTGGAGTGTGGGAGAGTCCGACCAGCCAGGAGCTGCTGAGTCCGGGGAAGGAGGATGCTGTAGGAAGAGCAGGGTGGAGGCTGCAGCTACACCCTAATGCTGAAGGTGCAGAAACCCCACGAGGGCTCCAGGGTGAGCCCACGTTGAAAGTCTGAAGAAACTGGAGTCTGATGTCCACTGGGGTTGGCAGCAAAGATTCACCCGCTCCAGTAGAAAGGGGTTATTTTTCCTTCTGTTTTTGTCCTTTTTATTTTTTTTTTTTTTGTACTGGGAATTGAACCCAGTACCTTCACATTTAGCTAGAGTTAGTAGACTAGTATAAAGTGTGAATATTTAAAAATTTTCCCAGTCATGTATTCACTAAGAGGTAAATGCCCTACTGTTAACATTTATGACCCTTTTTACTAGCCTGAGCTCTTTCACCACTGGTCATTCTATATTTTTGGTGTATGTTTACTTTGTCTTTCTTACTTGATTATAAACATTATGAAAATAAGGAATATATCTCTTCATTATGTCTTGTGATGTTTTTGTAGAGTGTACACAGAAGTCATATGTAAATAAACATATCGGCAAACATGTCCTCAACCAAGGACAATAGATAACAAGAATGAGTCTCAAACCAGCGTTACTAGGACATTGATTTATTGTTGTCTTCAAGTAAAAGGGCCACCGACAGAAACACAGTCTCAAACTCGGTCATATATTTCCTTAGACATCTTACACTCAAATTCAATTTGTGTCCTATTAAATAAATAAGTCAGATAATGTCATGTCTCGTAAATGCCAGGTCTCTTCATTATTTCCATAGCAACTTGATTTAATGTAAATATCATTGTGAAATAAAATCAGATTAAATCAAACAAAAATAATATCAAGCAGAACACAAAAGGACTTTATCTAAAGCTGCTATTCTGTCAGTCTTTTCTTTTTTCTTTTCTCCAAAGTAAAAAATATTTTAATGGAGAAGTGGCCTTAGAAAACATGTTTTGGTACCATAAGATTAAATTTATTCATTTTGTCATTATTTTCTTATACATTCCACTTAGACTGTGAAGTAAGAGCAAAGTTCTTTCCTTTTCTGATATATAATTTTTTTCTCAGAAATTTTATACTGGAAGCAGAAGTCTATATTGATATTAGTCTTAACACGTTTACATTTAAAAATCTTAAACAAAAATAAAATAAAAAAAACTTAATAAATAATTTTACAAAAGTTTTATAGCCAGAGAAGAAATAATTCTGTTCATTTTTAATGTGTGTAACAGCTTGGCAGTTGAAACCCATTTTAAAATTAATTGTGTCTTGTACTGTTTTCTTTGTGAAAACTCTGCAGAAATTAGGAATAGAAGGTCTATACCTCAATCTGATAAAAGCCATCTATAACAATCCTACAGCCAACATCATACTAAATGGTCAAAAACAGAAAGCTTTCACTCTAAATTCAGGAACAAGACAAGGCTGTACACTATCACCACTGTTATTCAATATAGTTCCAGAAACATTAGCCAGAGCAATTAGGCAAGAGAAAGAAATAAAAGGAATAAAGATAAGAAAGGAAGAAATTAAGCTAGCATTATTTGTGGATGACATGATACTCTTCATAGAGGACCCCAAAAATTCCACCAAAAAGCCTCTAGATTTAATAACCAAATTCAGTTGTGTATCTGGATACAAAATCAACACCCAAAAATCTATAGCATTTTTATATACAAATAAACTCACTGAGAAAGAAATTAGGGAAGATACACCTTTTACAATAGAATCAAAAAATGAAATACATAGGAATCAATCTAACAAAACAAGTAAAAGATCTTTATAATGAAAACTACAGAACTCTAAAAAAGGAAATTCAAAGATACATCAAAAAATTGAAAGACATCCCATGTTCTTGGGTAGGAAGAACCAACATAGTGAAAATGGCCATACCTCCTAAACTACTATACAGATTTAATGCAATTCCAATCAAAATATCAATAGCATACTTCACAGAACTAGAGAAAGCAATCATGAAATTCATCTGGAACTAGAAGAGACCAAGAATAGCAAAAAAAAAAAAAAAATCTGGGCAACAGGGCAAAGGCGGGGGGTATCACAATGCCTGACTTGAAATTATACTACAAAGCTATAGTGATAAAAACAGCATGGTACTAGCAAAAAGACAGACTCAAGGATCAGTGGAACAGGTTAGAAGGTGCAGAAACAACTCCAAACACACTCAAATACCTAATTTTCTACAAAGAAGCCAAAATCCTCACTGGAAGAAAGACAGCCTCTTTAATGAATGGTGCTGGAAAAATTGGCTTGCCACATGCCAAAAACTAAAGCTAGATACATGTCTCTCGCCATGTACTAAACTAAAATTCAAGTGGATCAGAGATCTAAACATTAAAACAGAAACACTAAATCTGCTGGAAGATAGAATAGGAAGAACTCTTGAAGACATAGGTGTAGGGAAAAAAATTATGAACAAAACTCAGACTGCATGGAAAACAGCACAAAGGATCAGCACTTGGGACCACATCCTATTAAAAAGCTTTTGCACAGCAAAAGAAATCATCAAGAGTGGCACGAAAACACACAGAGTGGGAAAAAATTTTTACCAACCATTCCTCAGACAAAGGTCTAACATCTAGGATATATAAAGAACTCAAAAAAATCAGACCTCCCAAATTTAGAGACCCAATCCAAAAATGGGCATCTGAAATGAACAGACACCTCTCAGATGAAGAAATACAAATGGCAAACAAATATATGAAAAAGTGTTCAACATCACTGGTCATTTGAGAGATGCGAATTAAAACAACGCTAAGATTTCATCTCACTCCAGAAAGAACGGCTATCATCAAGAAATCAACCAATAACAAAGGCTGGTGGGGCTGTGGGGAAAAAGGAACCCTCCTCCACTGTTGGTAGGAATGTAGGCTGGTCCATCCACTGTGGAAATCAGTGTGGAGCTTCCTCAGAAAACTACAACTAGAGGTTCCATTTGACCCAGCTATTCCTCTGCTTGGTATCTTCCCAGAAGAATTAAAAACATCGTACCACAGTGATATATGTACAACCCCGTTTATAGCAACACATTTGCAATAGCTAAGTCTTGGAAACAACCCAAATCCCCAACAACTAATGAACAGCTAAAGAAGGTGTGGTTTTTCTATACAATGGAATATTACTCTGCCATAAAAAGGATAAACGAGATATTTATAGGTAGATGGATGCACCGTGAGAACATACTCTTAAGTGAAATAAATCAGACACATGAGTACATATTGAATTGTTTCTCTGATATGAGAAACCATAAGTGTAAATAAGGACAAGAAAGTATAATAGTTACTAAGTAAAAGAAAGATAATATTCAATAGGGAGGAAAATTAGAAAAGGAGGAGGGGGAAAAAAGAGGAGGGGGAAAAGAAGGAAAGGAAAAAGAAAAGGGAAAAAGAAGAAAAATGTAAATAAAGCTACTGTAAATAGGGAAGGGAGGGGGAATGGAGGGGGGTGGGGAAGAAGGGGGGAACCAAGATGTATCATGTACAGGTACAAATTAAGTATGATGAATGTGATCACTATGTATATAACTTACCAATACATGTTCTTGGTAAACAAAAAACAAAAAAGAAGATAAATTGTTCCATGTTGATATTTCCATTAATACACGTATAGAGAGAAATCGTGATTCTGTATCGTGGGGCTTATAATTTATAAAAATAATTTTGTGTTCATCAAATTATAATACCTTGATTGATTATAGGCCTTGGAATTCATAACCTCCAATGGGAGGAGCACCGTCCAGGGAGCCAAGGGCGCGAGGTGAAGAGTCGCAACAGCAACAAATCAGGCTTCTGGTTTGAGCGCGGAATCCTGCCGCGTGTAGATCGGTAGGAAAAAAGCCTCCAGCTGTGCGCCACTGAATTAAACTGGATAAACCTCATAACTCTTCGGTGCCGCCTGCATTAAAGAAAAACAATTTATCTGTAATCTTCAGTAAGTGGTAAAATTATGGTGCTGTCAGTATTAAGACTTTCTTGGTGTGAGTTTGATTTTTTTTTTTTTTTAGTATCTACTCACAAAACAATTCTAAATTGTACTGCATTATTTTTTAAATGGAATTGAAAAGACACATTGTGAGCCACAAAAATAATATTTTATAAAGTAAGAGTATGCTAATTATACCAGTGCTTTTAGATCTAGATATTTTAATATTTCTTTTCATTTTGAGAACTAGTAGTTTACAAAGTGTGTTTTAAGATAATTTCATATTTTTCAGATAAGTGTATCCTTGTTAAAGAAGGCACTCATATCTATCAGTTATTCTTTTGGTCTGAAGGAATATCAAATAATCAGAGCTTATATCTTACTCCTATTTACTGATAGCAATATCTGAACCCTATTTAGGTAGTTCTCAACTACCTTCCCCACCTCACACAAAGTTTATATTGTATTTTATGGTATCTGTGGCATACAGTGCAAGTGACTTTGCTTTGGGGAGTAGAGATGAAGAACAAATTTACTGACCTGAAGAAAGTGCTGGATGATTCTTGATTTTGAAGTTCTTTTCCTGTCCCCACCAGTGCATGCTTGCTTACCCAGAAATGAAAATCATCTGTTCTAAATAATTAATTAATATAGTAAATATCTTTTGATGCATAATAAAACTAGTAAAAATACAGATACTTCATAAATGTTATTAAAATTGTTCTTGTATTTGAGTCCTAGAAGGTTTATTACAAGTAAGGTATAATACTGTAGTATTACTTTTCAAAACTGTAATTATTTAACATAAACTATGAAGCCACAGTTTATGTTAAGCTATACTTAACTACTGCAGCCATTCCTATGGTTTTTGTTGTTGTTGTTGTTGTTGTTTTGTTTTGTTTTTTTTTGAGGCAGGATTTCACTACATAGTTCAGCTGGCCTTGAACTCATGGTGATCCTCCTGCCTCAGCCTCCTGAGTGTTGGGACCACAGGCAGGTGCCATCATGCCTGGCTCCTATTCTTCTTATCTTACGATTTTTTCATTCATTTTTCTTTAACTTATTAGGAAAGATCTTAGAAATCTAGAAAATAGCAAAATCTAATACAACAAAAATATGTTTATGCATTCTATATTATCATTATTTTTTCTATTTTTGATTTATCTTGGTCAACAAACTTTGGTTTATGAAACATGTCAAAATAAATTGCACATTTTGGGACAATTTGCCCTTTAATACATCAGTATGTCTCTCCTAGTGACCTTGGTACCAGGAGCACTAAAGTCAAACATCCTGTAATAACATACTCGAATTGCCTCAATCGTTCCAAAAATGTATTTTATAACTTTCTAACTTTTAAAAAAATCAGGATTAGATTTTCTAACAATAGACCATGTCTTTTAAACCTCTTTTATTCTAAAGAGTTTTTCTACCTTTCCATTTAGACTCACTTTTGAAGAATACTGGTCAAATACTTTATTGATTTGTATTCCTAAAATTTTATCGTGCACATGAATTATTTAAAAATCAATGGAGAAGCAGATTCTGTGTAACATCTGGGGAGGGGTGAACACCAGGCTGCCCCAGGCCGCTCCAGGCCGCACCAGGCCGCGCCACACCAGGCCACTTCTCTGCCAGAAAACGCAGCTCCAGGCAATCGTAAAGCAGCATCCGTAGAGAATTAAACCGAGTTTAAACTAAGAGAAGACAGTTATTTGGAGATGTAGGGGAAGAGACAGATGACAGAGAGCGACTGATGAGTAGAGAGCGTTCTAGAGTGAAATACTGGTGGATTCTTGGCTCTGGCTCCTTTTTATTGAGATCCTTGTCCCATGTCGGATCCTGGAATCTGATGGGCTCCCTGGCTGATTTTGGGTTTCTTCTAGTCAGATGACCTTTCTAACTGTTCGCTGGAGGCTAGGATTATGGGTGGGAGCTTAGGGACAAGTAGTTTAGTTTTAAATATTAAATAAAGGGGCTTAGGTGGATCAGGCTACTTGGGACGTCCCTGAAGTTAGTTTCTTCGCCTGTGTCTTTCTAATTGCTTGAGCCCAATCCACAGAGGCAGAGGTCAGCCCCGCTTAGTAAGTCTCTCCGTTAAATTCCAACAAAGCTCAGTGAGGAGGCCTTCATCTTGTCTTTTCCCTACCACCCCCTCCCCGCCCTGCATTCTGACTCAGTGACTCTACCTTGGGTTTTGGAGCACTATGATTCCAGGACACCTCCTGGTGAGGCTATAGACCCGGAACCACACTTTCGGTTGTAGAGGCACTGAGTTCTCAATGACGCCCCCCCCCACCATCCCCTGCCTCCTGATACTGTTGTTTTATGGAGGTCTCTGTCTTAAGAAGCACTATGAAGTGGGGAAGTGAGTTGATATGTGTGATGAGACTGATCACACTATTGGCTGTAACACTCTGTAGGTAGAATCGTGCAATTCCTGTTGCCCATGAGAGATGGCACATGCCTTGATTGCTCACTCGATCAACTGATTGAGGTCACGATTGTCAGATTTCTCTGCTGTTGGGCTACATTCATTTTCTCCTTTTGGATTTAGCATCTCTTTGATGATATTTTAGCATCATACAAATACCTTGTTTTTCAATAATCTTCCTTCTGTGTGTGTTTTTATGTGAATTCTAACTTTCATTTTCATTAGTTTCCACTTTTACTAATAAACAGCATATAAACACAATACCAATAATAATAAATCTGCTATATTGCAAACTTGCATATAATTTATTGTGTAATAAGCTTAAGAAGAAACCATTCATTTCAGGCTCTGGAACAATATTTCATTTTTAAAAATGCAAACAGTCCTACCTTATCATACTTAAGTAAAATTTAAAGAGTCATTAAAAACAAATACGTTAGTTTGGTGCTGCCCCCTCCTGTGAAGGGCCACCAGCCTACTGGCAAGACCGCCGGGGGAGCTGACTGCGCAGCCTTACACAGGTGGCGGGACGTTCTGGCCCTCGGGTTTCCCTGCTCGCAGTCTGAGCCGATCAGGTGGCTGGTGACAAGACCAGGAGCTGTCCTGAGCCCTCCCAGCCCCCGCTCAGTTTCACAATGTAAAGCTGTTTGACACGGGGGCCTTTGAAACCATCTGTCACCTGGCTTTTGACCCGTTTCAACCACAGGTGAGTTAGGGAGGCGATGGCAGGGCCGACTTACAGCCCCTCCTCCAGCTCAGGACTGTGAGGCAGCATGCGCCTGTGGGTGGCGCTCTGGTATTGAGGGTGGGCATGTGCGCACGGGGATGGGTGCTGCAGGGCTGGGCTGGGACACGGGACCCGGGGTCCTGCGCTCTGGCAGTTGGAGAACTTGACTTCTATGACCGTTCTTCCGTGAGCCGCAAACCCCAGCACCATCCTGCTGCATCTTGGTAGAGGCAGGCCTCTCGCGTCTTTGCTTCCAGAACCCCAGAGAGGGCCCACGCTCACTTTGTCAACTGACCAATACTCCTCCTTGGCACAGTTCACCAGGGAATTTCTGCTCGTCCTCTCCATTCTTGTCAGAGCACTTGGACTGGACAGTGCTCTTGAGCTTGAACACTTCTGGTTGAGCAAGTCCACCGAGGACCTCAAAGATCTGGTGGCCTGCTCTGATGTCACCTGCAGGGTCACTTTCGTGGTGAGGATGTCTTGGTCTGTTGCTCCAGCGATGGCGAGAGATGCCGTGAAAGAACGCAGACCAGACTCAGTGGTGTTAATCCTAGAAATCTTTTCAAAGCAAGCAGGTTAGAGCCAGCAGCCTCAACTGTCCAGTCAGCTCATTCTTGTCCGTCTGCAACCTGCTGTGCCAGCAAGAACTGCATCTCCATTTGCCCTCTGGAGGTGCTGGAGAACTTGGAAATCGGGTACTTCTTCTATATGATCGTTTCGTGCCACTGACACACTCTGCTTTGTGACTGTAGTAACATTTCCAAGCGCTGTGCCTACAAAATGCTTCTGAACCGCTTTGCCTTTATCCAGGAAGTGTTCTCCCCAAGCTTTCCATATCCTGTTGGGGAAAATTTTCTGGTCTTGCGTGTTTGAAAATCAGTGAAGGCCCCACTCAGGACTGTGCTCTTTACCCTTGTCGAGAACACTCTTCTAAACTTTATGTCCAGGGTTCCAGTTACCTTCTTTTCACCCACATTTCAGATTCTTTCTCCCAATTAGCTCTTTCATTTCTTCAGCTTGGCTTCTGGCTTTCCACCATCATCCCTTTCCACTTCCCAAGGAGTGTGGGTTTGTCGAATTGACATTATTTTCACCACGAGACACATAGCTTCAGGCGTCCTTGTGTTTGGGGTACAGACACAGGCGCCAGCGTGGGGGGCTCCTCTCGAAGAAGGACTCATCTAGGATGGGCGGCGACAGCCAATGGATGGAGTCAGCTAACTCTCGTACAACGTGGCAGTTTGTCTCCTTGGGAGGATGTTGGACTGTCAACAGATTTGCATTCTGTAGCTCGATTAATCTGTGCTGAGTATGAAAATAAGTACTTCCTGCTTTCCATAAAGGAGCTACCTTTCCCCACTGAGAAGCTACAATCATGGAACCTGCTTTTCAACCTTTTATTTATTTTTTTTCCCCCTTAGACTTTTGGCTCTTTCTCTCTCATTCACCTTATTGGGCACTTCCTTTACCAGACATTCTCAGTGTGTATTTCTTTCTTGTAAACTCTTTTATCTTCCAGGGCAAAACCCACCTTAGCAGTTTGCAGTGTCTTGGGGTTTCTTAGTGGGACTTATTGACTGGCCACGCGGAGGCCTTGTAATGGAGCGGAGGTCGTTAGGCCTGAATGGCTTCTCACTGCCCACAGTTACTGAACTCTCTGCTCTCATTTCTGGAGATTTGTGGGCTGAGGACCTCGCTCAACTTCACTGTGGTAGATGAGGATAGAAAACAAGGATACTCCAGCCGAGAAAATGTGATGCTCTGTTCTGCGCTCCTGTGTCCTCACAGGGCGTCTGGGTCCTTGTTGCTGCTGATCCCGCAGCCTGGAGAAAGTCAGCCGTTCACCTCTTGGGACGCTGTGGCGTCCATCCAGAGACGGGCCTGCACGGGGGCTGCTGCTGCGGCCCCTGGAAGGCTTTCTGGCTCAGTCCGAGATGGGCTCCGAGGGAGCATGTAAGGCCTGCTCCTGGGGGCCCAGCTGTGTGCTGCTGAATCCTGACTGAGTCTGTTATTAAATTCGGGAGTGGCGAAATTGTGAGTCTTCTAATTACTTAACTGCCACTTTTTTGAAAGAAGGATTTTCTATTTTCTTTATTAGTTTGGTAAATATTGTGATGAATTATTTTTTTTTTTCATTCAGGTTTTGACTCATTAAGAGAGGCTTTCCTTTCGTTTTTCTTTTCTTTTTTTTTGTTCGGTTTGGTATGCTCATTGTCACAAGTTTAGCCAAGTGGAGCCTTTTCACGTTTCCTTTCTGTGTCCTTTTGCCAAACACCATTAGGTTATTTTTTATTTATTTTGGTACTTTCTTGCTCTCTGGAGCTACTACATTTTACTTGCTTATGTTTTCCCCGTCACAGAGCTGTCATTAGCCGTGTTTCCGAGGAGCCCCGAATTCTTGGGATAATGGTGGCTAGTAAACGAGACGTGGTGGCTCGGTGAGTTCATTGACCCCGAGACGTTACTCTGTCCTGGTTGTTTCCATGGAGTTTCTGCACATATTGATGAGACCTTATTTTTCATACAGGTGATACTCTGGCCAGATTACAACTCTAGAAAGTGTTGCTAGAGTCCACATAGGGAACACGGTCGGACTGTGGAATGTCTTTCTGTTGCTCTGGCAGAGGGCTGAAGTCTTCAGGCGTAGAACTCAAGCAACACAGCTTTTCAAGCCACTCACTGATGCAATATTCATTTTGCTCCTGTTCTCTGCTCCAGCACCTGACATAATCCTTTTCTGTCTCTGATTACAGGCGATTTTTTAAAAGATCTTCTCAAATAATGCTTTTTGAAATAAATTTATGAAGAATTTTTACATGTAAATAATTTTGTTTTCATAGGGGCGACTGTATCTTCTTTAATTATCCTCCGCAGAAACTCGAAGGAACATTTATACTTTCACCGTAATACACGGGTTTGACCACCACATGTGCTTGAGGCTCGGGTGGGCTACGATACTAGGTCCTAAGCTTCTCTGTGGTTTCTGCCTCAGTTTGTGAGGTCCCGATACTGGTGATCGCTTTGGAGTGATAGCTCTCATGTTTTCTTCCACTGCCTTTATGGGAGCTGGATCCAGTTTTAGGACATCAAATGAGATAGACCCCTTGAAACTCACTGGTATCTTTATTTCGTATCTCACTGTATACAGTCATTACAGTCAATGATGACTTCAGCGGTGGTCCCAGAAAATTATAATGCCTGGTGACTCCAGAGTCACCTTAGTTTGTGTAAATGCACTCTGATGTACCCACATGGATGACATCACACAGCATGCCACTTCACAGAATGTGTCCCCATCAAGCCTCCAGGGAACTTTCATCTCACGTTTATGGACGGTCTATAGCTACATGTTGTGGTTCTGATGTAAAAGGTTCTCCCAAATTTTTATGTATGTGGAAGGTGACTGGATCGTGGGGTACCACACTTCTCAGTGGAGTTATCGTTTGATGAATTCATAGCTGAACGTGCTGTGAGGAAGTCAGAGCTGGTCAGAGAGGTGAGTCCCTGTGGGTATGACCTGGAAGGGTGGGCCTCCCTTCCTGGCTCCTCTCTTGTCTCTGTGCTTCTTGGCTGTCATGAGGTGAGTACATTTTCCTCTGTCATGCCTCTCTGTTATCCTGCCCCTGCCTTGGGGCCAGCTGACCATGGACTGCAATTGTGAGCCAAAATAAAAGTCTCCTCCTTTAAATTGCGGGTGTGTGCTGTTGTGTTTCAGCAACAAAGAATGTGATTAAGACGTTAAGTATTTGAATTGTTTGTAGATTCTGTCTCTCCCAGTTTAAATGACAATGACCAGGAATGGATGAAGAGAGGTGGCGATTTAGCTGGATAGTTTCTTTAATTATTTCTCTCAATTTACTCTTTCCTGTTCAGGAGAAGGAGAGTGCTAAAGGGAGAGAGAGTTTTCAGCCTATGCCCTGGGAATCTAAGGGGTATTTCTCAAGCTTTGATGACTTCAGATTTACCCACAATACCACACTGTGCTCATTTGCAGCAAGATGTGTGCATACTAATGGCTAATTCAGTTGTACTTCTGAATTATATTTTTCAGCTGGTAAATATTTGAATTTATTTCATTATATTTTGAAGCATTCTCATCTTGAGTGTAGCACAATTTTAAATGGGGGATTTATTGTAAGTACTGTGGGGAAGGGAGGGGCAGCTTTTAAACATATATTGGGATACTACTCTTTTCAAAGCCTTGAAAATTAAAGGACTGATCATTTTGTACCTCCAGAAATCAATTAAGGAGGAGCCTCTGATATGTTCTTATTTGTCCATTCCACACTTCTAAATTAAAATCCAGGAGCAGTTGGGACGCAAAAGAAAATTGTGCCTACCTACGTTTATCATTTTCTACTTAGAGATCACAATATTAAGTATAAATTAGAGATTCTATTTATACCTAGAGAAATTTAGAGAGGTACTAGAGAGTCTGAAGTGTACTTTCCAAGACCATTTATTATTTATAAGCATCAAATATAGGCAAATATAATTGCATTTTGGATGAATCCCATGAGTCAGATTTCACGAAGTGCAAGGCATTTCTTCTTTTTTTTCTGCATTGCGAGACAGTATGCTCAGTCTAGAGAGAGGAAGGTGAGACATTTCTCCCATGCAGACACATGAGGCCCAGCCACATGATACACCACCTCCAAGGTCCCATCTAGAACTGTAGATAAAGGGAGGCAGATGTAGTGATTTTGGATTTGTCCTAGGTGTGTGCATACTGCCCTTCTTATTCATGAGTAGAAGGTCAGTTTGTGAATATGTCACAGTCCACTATATCTGCTATCCATGGACGTGTGGAACATTTCAGAATTTTGTTACTTCATGTTCAATAGATAAACTCCTAGAAATGACATCTCAAGTTAGCAGTTAGATATGTGTTTATTTTTATAAAAAATTGGTTGTTTTTAAATTAGTTTGCCATTTCAAAAATCAAGAAAGAATGCGTAAGATCTCTGATCAGTATCTTTCTAATATCTAGTGGGGTCAGGTTGTTTTGTTTGTCTTTAGTTACTCTAGTGGTTGTTTGCTTTTAATTAATTTCACAAAACCAATAGTCAGATATCAAATCAAAAAGAAGACCTAATGTAGCTTAGAATTACAAAACTTCAGTCTGTTCTGTACTGAAGTTTTATTTATACTTGTTAAAGAATAATTTCTCAAACAAACTGATAAAATTGAATAACCTATACATAAATATAAAATGAACATTTTCAAAACTTTATTTGAGTAATGTATCAATGAGATGTGAAACCAACTTACAGGAATTTTGTTTATAAATCCAGAAACTTACCTGGGACAAAAATTTATAATTAGATACAAAACTGGATTTCTTCATGAAGGTAGGGGGAATCCATTCCCTTTCTTCATGGAATTGAATTTATTTATATGACTTTAGCATGAATTATTTTCACTGTTATTACTTTTAACTTACAAAATTGTAAATAGCATGCAAATGATGACAAAACTGCATAGAGTCAGGTCACCTTGATGCACATATGCCAAGCTATATACATTTTTTCATTGAAGATATTCAGTAATACTTCCATTTCCCAACTTACCAGTTCCCCCTACATTCTAATTCTTGGTTTTAAATATCAGGTCATGTATGGACATTTTCCTTCCATTTTGTAAAGAATGCTAATACAATTTGTGTATCATTCACAGAGTCACATGTAGGCCCTGCACAAAGCTGGGATACTATTATGAGATTTAAGCAGAATAAAATGACAATAATTTGATCTTTTTAGAAAAGCAGATAATCCATGAACAGTCTCCATTCATCCTCCATCCAAGGACAGTCATGGAACCTTCAATAGTTAACATGTTATGCACTGGTTAGACCAGCTTTATGTTAGAATAATTGTTTTTATTTTTGCTTTTAAATGTGGCATCATCATTGTAGGATCTATACCTTTACTCTCTGATTTATCCATGTAGATGTTTTCTTCTGAATGAACAGACTTTTAAATGCATAACACTTACATAGAAATGGAGACAAGTTATGATAAACGAACTAGTGAATGCTTCAACTAACCAAGCTGTAGTCAGAGTGTGGAAGAAGAGGACATGCTATCCAACTAGATAATTATTTTTGTTTTACCCTTAATGAGTTCATCAATATAATAATTTATTGTTACTTATAATACTGAGCTGACAGCCTATACTTTATTCAATTATTCCCTGTAATTTTATTTTGATACTACAAAATGCTTCACACAGTTCTAGATATTTGGGGCACAAAAAAATGTTCCTGAATAAAGGCTGTCAAGTGAGAGGGATAGGTTAAAATTTAGAAGTACAAAGCAATGTGTGTTAAAATAGGAACTATTTTCTTAAATAGTGGTGTCAGTTTTAAATGAAGTATAAATGATGTGCTAATTTCTCTTAAAAAATTGGGTGGCTTAACTTGGTTTGGAAGGAAACTCTAATTCTAAATCCAAACAAGTTAACCTAGTTAGTAAACACCCAATCTGGTACACTAGACCACAGTAAATCTTCTATTCACTTCATTTTAAATTAAAATCTTGGGCAACCCATTCGGGACCCCTCCTGTCTCTCAGGGGTTATTCTTAGTCCCCAATAAATTGTTTTACTCTTAAAAAAATCATAATTATTTTGCCATAATTGTGTTTGCAGATGTAGTTGTAGGGATCACACGGAGATACCGTTGTATCCCTTTCCCGGTTTCTCCATCCTGAAACCCGTAGATCCGTGTCATAAGCAGAACCAGCGTTGCTGTGGACAAGACCCTGAGGAGGCTGGCGTCACTCAGTTAGTGTCTGCTACCCCTTTAGGTCGCGCTCACCTCGCAGTCTGAGTGTCCTCGAGCCTTGGCAACCACGGATCTGTTCTCTACTTCAGGGTGTGTGTCGGCTCAACATTGGCGCATACATGGAATCATGGAGCATTTGCATGATGGAAATGACATTTATTTACGTGGAGAGTGAACCTGGGGCCTCTACTCTGGACTACAGCCCGAGCCTTTTTATTATTATAAATATTGTTCTATTTCGAGACAGATTTATGTTAAATCTCTGAGTTTCTTAGGTTAGGCTTGAAATTGCCATCCTTATCCAATGTGTTGTGTTAATCAATAGTACATCAATTTTCACTGCTGAGTGGTGTTCCGCGGTGTGCATTGTTTAAACATTCACCCGTTGAAGGGATCTATGTTGTTTGCAGTTACACACACACACACACACACACACACACACACACACACAAATGTGGGGCAGTGCTGGAGATCAGACTCAGAGTCT
>PVJO010022634.1:0-27285 GCA_004026905.1 Hystrix cristata | reverse complement strand
TAGCTATTACAAATTGTGTTGCTATGAACATGGTGGTGCATATGTCCTTGTGGTATGACGATTTTAATTCTTCTGGGAAGATCCCCAGTAGGGGAATAGCTGGGTCAAATGGAACCTCCAGTTGTAGTTTTTTGAGGAATCTCCATATTGATTTCCACAGTGGCTGGACCAGTCTACATTCCCACCAACAGTGGAGGAGAGTTCCTTTTTCCCCACAGCCCCGCCAGCATTTGTTATTGGTTGATTTTTCCATATACGCGGTTCTTTCTGGAGTGAGGTGGAATCTTAATGTTGTTTTGATTTGCATCTCTTGGATGACTAGTGATGTTGAACATTTCTTGATATATTTATTTGCCATTTTTATTTCTTCATGTGAGAAATGTTTATTCATTTCAGTTGCCCATTTTTGGATTGGGTCTTTAAATTTGGGAGGTTTAATTTGAGCTCTTTATATATTCTAGATGTTAGACCTTTGTCTGATGGATAGCTAGCAAAAATTTTTTCCCAGTCTCTTTTTTCGCCCTACTCTATTGGTGATTTCTTTTGTGGTGCAAAAGCTTTTTAATAGCATGTGGTCCCAAGCACTGATTCTTTGTATTGTTTCCTGTGCAGTCTGGGTTCTGTTCATAAATTTTTTTCCTACCCCTATGTCTTCAAGTTTTTCCTATTCTATTCTCCAGTAAATTTAATGTTTCTGTTTTAATGTTTAGCGAGCTCAAATAAACAACTTAATGTTGACGCTCAAACAACTAGAAAAAGAAGAACAAAACAAACCTAAAGCTCATACAAGAGAGGAAATCATTAAGATCAGAGCTGAAATCAATGCAATTGAGACCAAGAAAACAATACAAAGAATCAACGAATCAAAGAGTTGGTTCTTTGAGAGACTAAACAAAATAGACAAACCCCTAGCCAACCTGATCAAAAAAAAGGAAGAAAAGACCCAAATTCATGCAATAAAAAATGAAAGGGGGGAAGTCACAACTGACCCATCAGAAATCCAAAGGATCATCAATACCTACTTCAAGAACTTATACTCAAACAAGATGGAAAACATGGAAGAAATGGACAGATTCCTAGAAACATACAAATTACCAAAACTAAACCAAGAAGAGATACAAACTCTTAATAAACCGATATCAGCCACTGAAATTGAAGAGGTAATTAAAAACCTACCAACAAAGAAAAGCCCAGGTCCTGACGGCTTCACAGCTGAATTCCACAAGAAATTCAAAGACGATCTAATACCATTATTCCTCAAACTCTTTAATGAAATTGAAAAGGAAGCAGTACTTCCAAAATCATTCCTGGAAACAAGCATTACCCTGATACTAAAACCAGAAAAGGACCCAACTGAAAAAGAGAACTACAGACCAATCTCTCTAATGAACATAGATGCGAAAATCCTCAACAAGATTCTGGCCAACAGAATACAATGAATTATCAAAAAGATTATACACTACAACCAAGTAGGATTCATCCCAGGGATGCAGGGGTGGTTCAACATACGCAAATCAATATATGTAACACACCACATCAACAAAGTCAAAGACAAAAATCACATGATCATCTCAATAGATGCAGAAAAAGCATTTGACAAAATTAAACATGCTTTTAATTGCTAACTCAGCCATTTCCATAAGTAATCTCAGTTTTTCACAGCAACACTAAATTTGGAGTAAACCTCAGAAATACAAAACTCCCTCCAGAAAAATGCTTTAAAGTTTTATTTCTTGCTGCCAAAAATCATTTCCTAGAAAGATATGTGTGTGTATACATCGGTGTAAAATTATGCGTACGTATTCAAACTGAACATGCAACACACCTCAGTTCCTATTTGATATTCAGACTGCTTGGTGCACACAAATCTTTTTCTTCAAAATGAAATACCAGTTCTGTAAAGATTAGAACCGAGCCCCGAGCTCTCATTCAGTTGCCCAGAGTTGGGACACTTGCTCTCCTTTGTTCCCCGGAGCTTTCTCACAAACAACCCTGGCCCGACTCTGCCTTGTCTCGGCCTCTCTCACCCGGCTAGTAGTTCTCAGCTTTGGGAAGCTGCTTGCTGACATTGTTACAGGCTCTTCCTGGCTTCACAACTACGCTCCCCGCTGTCCTGTTTCTCATGCTTGTGTCTCTCCTCTCCCTGCTGTCCTTGTCACAGATAATGCCACTTCCCCAGGGTGCCATTTCCCTCTGGGAAAGCTAAGAGGTCTATGAGAGAGAAAGCTGACTGGGCCCTTCTTTTCCTTAAGGCAGCTCCTGGTCCTAATTCTGCAGGCAGGAAGGTTGCCAGGCAGCCAGCACAACCATTTTTATTTCAGGAGCTTCAGGAAAGCACCTGATTTCAGGAGGCCTGGAGCCGATGCACAGAACCGCAAGGTTGCTTATCAGCTCGGCCACACTCCGGTCTGTCTGAGGGGAAGGGCGCTTCTTCCCAGAACAAGCCAGGCTGTCAGAGCGCCAGTGGGGACCCGAAGTAGGCTCGCATTCCCTCTGGAAGCAGCTAAGGCAGGACGGTCGCCCTGACAGAGAGGGGACAGATAAAGGCCGGGTGGCATCTAGGGTGGATGCACTCGGGTTGCTCAGGAAGTGTCCAGGCATTTCTCAGGAGATCTGTCCTTTGGGACTTTGACATCACAGAGCATGAGGCAGCAGTTGAGCTAATCTCCTCAAAACCTTGGTCTCCAGAGGTATAAAGAGCCTGTCCATTTATCTCAACACCTTGATCTTGCTAGAAGCACCTGACATTCTTATAGCAAAAGCGTATGGGACATGTGCTTGGCTGTACGCATTGTGGCTAATGGGTGTGGGATTTGGAAGTCACCCTCTTCTGAGTATCACCTACAGACAAGCAGCATATGTTAATTTTGCAGAAGGTGGAGGGGGAAAGAAGGGACAGGAGAAGTGAGGGCCTGGACCAGGTGAATGCAGACACCTGCTCATCCAAGCAGGCACCAGATGGGGGTCACTCCTGTCAGTCTCTCTGATCCGTCCCCTTCGCTTGTGCACGGCCACAATCCAGACCCAGGAACCAGGTCAGCTCTTCCTGAACTGCTGTCTCCCTTTCTTCAGTCCCTATACTGTTTCCAAAAATGGTTTTAAAATGCAAGTTATGCCACGTTTCTTCTTAATATCCACCAATACTTTCCTTTCGCCTACAAAGCGAATTGTGACCTGACCTGGTTGCTTAGCATGCAAAGTGATTCTCAGCTGTTCTAATCACTCCTGCCCGGAGCTCCTCTGCCTCCAGGCAAATCATATCTGTCCTTGGCTTGCCTGCTGGTTCCAGGTGGGGTCTTCCACATCGCTTCCGCCCCTCGCTCTGGTGCCTGCCGCCCCAGCATTTCTCCCAGTGCCCCAGTGGTCTAGCTGCTGCCCCCCAGCCCCCGGCCTTTCCTGCCGGGTTTGGAATTCTCTGAGAACGGGGTGAGCTGGTCTCTGAACCTCATGCCATTATTGGAGAGTGATGAACAAGGGACGTGATAGCCTGGTGGCACTGCGGGTTTTGTGCCCTCAGGGTAGGTCAGCAGTGGGAAAGTCCATACTCCAGGAGAGCAGTGTCTCCTCCTCCAGGGGAAAGGCCAGAAGAGCTAGAGGCTGCATGAGATGGAGCTCATCATTGGCCATATTCTTCTCCATGTAGTAAACTTGTGCACCCCGCGAGCTGATCCCTCCTGCCAGCTGCCCGTGGTCATTCCCAAGATGGCCAGGCGGCCTGGTATCCTCTGCTAGGACACATCTCCTGCTGGCCACCAAGACTTCTCTCGAAAGACAGCTGCCCTGCAAGGCTTCTGTCCTGCCCTTCTCTACCTTGAGTTTCCTACAGCACTTTTCGTACCCTTTCTTCTCAAGGGTGGGGGATACAGAGGAGATCAAGACTCCAGGTCACTCCTTCGTAGGTGATGCCCTGGCTTGCCGGTAACAAAGTCTCTAGGAAGTTGTGGACATATCAGGCAGGACTTTCAGAAGCAACAACCACTTGATTCTCTTAAGAACGAATGGTGCCTCGGAACCAGCCCCAGGCCTTGCAAGCCGCCCAGGATGGGCCTCTGCCAGCTACTCCCTGAACTTCTCCCGGGAGCTCTGCAGCTCCCTTAGCCAGACTTCTGCCCCCCTGTTGGGATATCCGCTGCATTCCTCATCCGCCCTCTGGCCCTTCCAGACTGCAGCTGGCTGCTGGCCACCTTGGGGACTAACTCCCCTATTCGCACCACTACCTCTCAGCTTCTGCCCTGCTGCTGAGGGAATATTCTTCAAAAGCCAGCCCTGCTGTACATGACAAAGATCGACTGGTCACAGAACTCCTCCGTTGAGGTGGGAGGTCCGCAAGTTCCAGGTCAGGCCTTCCCCCATATCTTGTTGGGGTTGTTACTGTCCTAGGTTCTTTGCGTCTAGAACAAAGAACTGTGCAGGACACACAGAAGTAGAAGCGAAAGCAGCAACTTATGAGTCAAGATCTAATCCTCTGTGTGGGAGCGGGGGATCAAAGAGCTGACAGCCCTGAAGAAGCCGGGTTACGGACCTTACCCACGTGGTTTTTAAGGAAGAGAGTACTCTTTGAACAGGCCTGGTAGTTCCCTACAACCCGGGACAAGTCTCCTGGTGGTTGGAAGGAGGAGCTTTTGTCCCTACCTGGACGGTTGAGGAACCTCTGTCATGGTGCCCAAAGTCTGTGGAGGGAGGTGAAATGTAAATGAGATTTTAATTAACTGAATTGGAGTCACATGCGGTTGTTTAGGATAATCTATAGTGCCTCCGTTCCCAGGCATGGATTCGTCATCAGAGGCAGGTAATCGCTGTGGTTTCCGGAGAGCTTATCTTGGGTCCCCCAGAAGCCTACAGTACACATGCCCTCGTCTCTCCCAACATGGTCCGGCAGTCAGAACCGGGCACACTCTCTATTTGGTGGCGAGCCGGCTGCCTCTTATTCTCTTTGGCCTTCAGCACACCTCCCACTGCCAAGACCATTTCCTTCCACCTCCTGCCTCACTTGGGCTCCGTCCCTTCCTTACTTGCCACTGTCACCCCTCGAGGTGCCGTCTGAGTCCTGGGAACGCCTGACCCACAGGCCCGCAGAGGGCGGCGGCCAGCAGCTGGCGGTACCATGGCCCCCTCCCCACTGCAGCCCTGTTCTTTGAAGGGCCCTCAAGGATGTCTCAGCAAGACCTCTTCGCACAGCCGCTCTTGCTCTCCCCTCCTTCCTTCCTTTCAGAGAGGAGGGCTTCTCACAGTGTCTGGGGATAAAGTGGAAGGTTGGATGCTCCAAATGAGCAGGACCTGGTGTCACAGAATGACCTGATGTCACAGTTTGGCTGGGAGCCTAACGCTTACAGGGCTACGGATGTAAGTACACATATCCCATATGTCTAAATATATAAATATTACTTTATGGCTTCTTTACAGATGTTCCTCCACCAAAGCCTCATGTGCTTGTAGGTGGGGCTTTTGGAGGTTGGCCAGATCGTGGGTATATGAAGCTGGATTAGGGGTGTGATACTGGGATTAAGGGTGTGGATAATGGAAGTCCCACCCTGGCTGTGGGTGGCACCCGTCAATAGCCTTATAGTCTGGATGGAATATAAAGGGGCAGAAAGAGGGCAGGCTTGCTGCTGCTCGCTGCCTCCTGCCTGCCACACTATAAACTGTGTCTCCTCTGTGCTGCCCCTCTGCCATGCCGCCCTGCCTTGGAACCAGCTGGCCATGAACTGAAATCTCTACAAACCATGAATTGAAATAACCCTTTTCTCCTTCAACTTTGGGTGTTGGGTGTTTTGTCTCGGCAACGAGACAAGTAACTAAAACAAGTTATAAATCATGCTAATGAACTGGTAAATAAAATATATTGATGCTTCTGCCTTAATAAGTCTGTTTTCATGAACTCTATCAGCAGCGCCCTGGCCACAGCTAGGCCCTGGCCAGTGAGCCCTACCCTGAAGGAGTCCAGTCTCTAGAGTACTCTGCCAGCTGGGCTTTGGACCTTGAGCAGAAGCCTGACAGGCCTTGGCTGCAGGTGTGGGGGTTCCCACTTTTGGAGCATGGCTGGGAGTAAGGGACACAGCTCTGGACTGCTGCATCCTTTGGTTCCACAGATCCTTTGGAAGCAGGGAGACTGGCCCAGAGCAGGAGGACAGTGGAGCCCTCTGAAGCAGGGGCCTGGCCCTTCTTACATGGATCACAGGACAGTTTGGGGTCGTTTGTTTTGGTTTTTGCGGGGTTAGGGTTGGGTCTCGATCCGGGTCAGGATCCAGTGACATGAACAATGACCATAGGGCTGAGGCGCAGCTGTGTAATAGCACACTTGCCCAGCATGGGCAAGGCTCTGGGTTCCGTCTCCAGCCGGGCAAAAACCAAGACACTCAACATTATTGAGCACTATGTGCTGGACACTTTAATTGCTTTGCACATATGACCTGATTTAAGTCTCATAATAATTTTGTGAGCCAGATACTATTATTTATATCCTCTTTAGAGAAAGAGAAACTTACAGTCTAAGGAAGTACGCAAGGCCCCAAAGCTAGTAAGTGGTGTGACAACAGGAAAATTCAGACAGCCTGTCTCAAGGGCTCTGTATTCTCAGCCACTGTGATATACTCAGCTTTGTCAGTGTGCTCATCTTAGCAATAATTATACCTAATCAATGTCGTTAGCCACACTAGAAGAATAAAGGAAAAAATCAGGTGGTCATCTCGATAGATCAAAAAATGCATTTTAGCAAAACAGTACTCATTCATCAGGGGAGAAAAAATATTCTGACCAAACTAGGAATAGAATATAATCTGAAAACAGGATATACTCTTAGGAAGACTATTTTACTAAAAAACCTAAAACAAACCTTATATTTAGAGATTGAGGATTTAGCTCAGTGGTAGAGCGCTTGCCCAGCAAGCACGAGGTCCCCAGTTTGATCCCCAGCACCTCCCCCCAAAAACCTTATATTTAATAATAAAATTTAATAGTAAAACTCTACCCCTTAGAGTAGAAGCCAAAAAGGGATAAGTACTATTGCTAATTTTACTAAAGATTCAAATTTTTAATATCAAAAAAGAGAAAGTTCATGTTACTACAGATTCTATAGATATTAAAAGAAAAACTTTATGTTCATAAAAGTGACAATGTAGAGGAAATGGAAATGTTCCTTGAAAGACACAATCTACCAACATTCACTCAAGAAGTAGGTAAGGAGTAGCCCTGTATCCACGCAGAAATTGAAATTACACTTAAATGTCTTCTCACAAAGAAAACTCCAGGTCCAAATGTTTTCACTGGTGAATTTTAACATTTAAAGAAATAATACCAATGTGGCACAATTCTTTCGGAAATAGAAAAAATAGGGTACTTTCCAATTCATTTTAGAGATCACCATTACACTGATACACAACCAGAAAAAGAGATAAGAAAACTATAGACCATTTCCCAAATTTATACCCCCAAATTTTCAACAAAATACAAACTAGAAAGTTCGATCTAATAATATATAAAAAATTATACACCATAACCAAGTTAAATTAATCCCAAACTGCAGCATGGATTTAATATTCCAAAGGAAATAAATAGAATTTGCCATATTAGCAAATTAAAAGAGAAAAACCATATGATTATTTAAGACATGTTGAAAACTATTTGGCCCAATCCAACTATTTGGCCCAATTCCTGTTAAACTGTCTCATTAGGCTAGAAATATAAGGAACATACTCAACCTAATTAAAGACTTCTGTTAAAAATTAAAGCTTACATTGCTTTAATGGTAAAACACTACTTTTTCGTCTAGATCAGAGACAAGATAAGAATGTCCACTCCTGCTACTCCTATTTAACAATTCACTGAAGGCCCTAGAGAGTACAATAAGGTAAGGGGAAAAAATTCATCCAGACTGGAAAGGGAAGAAGTAAAAACAGTATTTCCTAACAGTGTGATTGAGTAGGTTAACAAAAAAAAATCGAATTTAAAAAATGCTACTAGAAATAATAAATGTACTTAGCAAGTTTTCAGGAAACAGTGTTAATGTATAAAATAGATTATATTTCAGTATACAGTTAGAAATTCCAGTGGTACTTTGATTCATAAACTTTATTCTTTCCACGATTCTGGTCTCAAAGCGAATGGGACGAGAATGGAATCAAATTCCCCCATAAGGTTAACATTGAACTTAACCATTGAATTTGATTCAGTTCTTGTCCAATTTGGTTTGTGACCAGAATCGTGGAAAGAATCAAATTTGTGAACCGAGGTGCCACTAGAGCAGAAATTTTAAAAATACAATTTACTATAGTATCAATACATGCAAAACAGATAAATATGATAAGAAGCTATTAAAGACATATATATCATAAAAACATTGCCGAGAGAAGTTAAACAGACATAAATTGCTAAGATGTGAACTATCCTCACACTGATCTATAGATTTAATGTGATCACAATAAGAAGCCCAGCAGACTTCATAGTAAAAGTTCACAAACTAATCCTAAATTAACAAGGAAATGCCAAAGACGCAGAGTTTCCACAATAACCTTTAAGGACAAATTTGAAAGACTGACACTACTGAACATCGAGACTTACTATAAAGCTACCAGAAATAAAAGTAGCACACTGATGTGAAGACAGACAATAAGAACAACAGAGCCAAACGGAAGCTCAGAAATACAAGCACAGACACATGTGTGTTTAATTAACTTTTGACAGAGATCAAAAACAGTTTGATGGAGAAAGAGCAGTCTTTTCAACAAATCCTGAAACAAGCATCCACATGCAAACAGACAGAAAAACAGACTGATCTGTATGTCACACCAGATTAGAAAGTTAATAGATCATTGACTTAAACGTGATAGCTGAAATTATAAAACTTAGAGAAGCAAATATAGGAGAAAATCGGCATGATCAGAAATTAATCATTTTTACAGATAACACCAAACCCCCCCAAAAAAACAAATAGAGCGAGCAAAATTTAAAATTTCTACCCATCCGAGGATATGAATCAAGACAAGCTACATAATGGGGGGAAATATTTTCAAAGCTTATGTCTCATTTAAAAGATCTAAGATATAAATAAACTTTAAAACCCAAGAATAACAAAATGAATGACCTAATAAAAGAACATGTGAAGGATTTTAACCAAGTATTTACCAGAGAAGATACGTGGGTTGCAAATAAGCATATGAAGAAAAGTTGTCCTTATTAGTAATTAAGGAAACAAGAAGGTCAGTGAGATTGAAATCACTTCACACCTACTAGAATGGCTAAAATTTAAGACTCATCACAACAAGTGTCAGTGAGGTTGTGGAGGAGCAGAAATTGCCACAGGCTGCTGATGGTAATGTAAAACATACAGACCTGAAAAACGGTCTAGTAGTCCCCCAAAATATCAAGCAGAGTTCCCGTATGGTCCAGGCATGCCACACCTGAGTATGTACCCATCTAAACACCGCTCCATAAACATCCACAGTATCTTTGTCATAATTCAAGCCATGCCATAATCCACAGGTCTACCAATGAGTAGATGGATAAACAAATTATGGATAAACAAATTATGGTTCACCCCTGCAATAAACTAGCTATGGTTCACCACAGATACTACTATGTAAGAAATGAACTACCGATACTCATGATCACATGGGTGAAACTCAAAATAATCAAGATCGGTGAAAGAAACCAGACTAAATATGGTACGGGATCTATAATCCATTTACATAAAATTCTAGAACACTCTAACCCATTCACGGTGACAAAAAACTGGATTAGTGCTTGGGGAAAAGAGAGCAGGGAGGGATGGGAAGGAAGGATCACAAAGGAATTTGGAGAAGCGATGAATACATTCACTATCTTTATGGTAACGATGGTTTTGTAGGTTAAAACTTAGGACACTGTACACTATAATCATCTGTAGTTTGTTGTAGGTCAGTTTTGCTGAATGTAGTGAGCAAAATACGATGGCCCCAGTGAGCCCTGCTTACCACCATTCGTGTGTCTAACTAATACACTACCTGAATGGTAAGGGGATCTCAGTTCTGTAATTAAAGTACATTAGCTGGTAACCTCCATCTTGCTAGTTTACTTTACTCCTTGCTGGCTTTGTTGGTGCTGCAGATGGAATGCAGGGCCTTGTACATGCTGAACACACTCACTAACCCTGAACTGCGTGCCTACCCCCTCTCCCCACCCCTGCCAGCTTCAGTGAAGCCACTGGCTCTGCTGGGGAGACCCATGTGCCAAGGAACTGAAGATGGTCTCTCACTCAGAGCCTGCAATGGACAGAATCCTGCCAACAACCCAGCAACCACTGGGGCCTGGAAGTGGATCCCACCCCAGTACCAGCTGATGGTTTGCTTGCAGTCTGAGGAAACCCAGCAGCAGATAACGCAGCTAAACTTTCTGGCACCCTGACCTATAGCAACTGTGTGTTGTTTAGGCCATTAGGTACATAGTCATTTGCTTGAATAATACCGTAGACCCAGCACCCGAAAAAAGAAAAAGAAAAAGAACACAGTAAATACTACAATGAATAAAAGCAAGCAAACAATTAGCACTCCAGAGTGACTAAAATTAATGATTGACAATACTAAATGCTTACAGGTAGAGTGAATGGAACTGTCCTATACTGGAGTATAATCATCTGATGTTGCCATTGTAGAAAACTGTAGGGCTTGGCAATTCTAAATAAATAGATAAATAAATACATACAATAGTGCTCAAAGAAGGTAGTAATAGTGTCAAAGTGGAAACAAGCCAAGTTCTCATCAACGGCAAAATGGATTGTAATTTTTTTTCCAATGAAATGCTACACAGAAATAAAAACAAGCTATGAATACAAGCAACGTCTGGGATGAACCTCACAACCTTAAATGAGTGAAAGCAGCCAAACACAAAGTACTCAGTTATTTCATTGACATAAAGGCGGAATTCAGGTCCAAGTATGGTTAGAGACTCAGTCACTGAAGTTGGTTACTTTGTGGGGTCATGTGTGGGAGGAAGTACAAAGGGGCGAGGAGAATTTTTTTTCTTAATTGGGGTGGGCTTTATCACAGATGTTTATTTTGTAAAAATTTAATCATAGACTTCTACTTTTGTGTATGTTACATTTTACAAAAATTTGACCAAGAAACTAGTTCATATTAATCAGGCGGAGAAGATTCTGGCTGCACGGGGGTTTTAGCGTTTACAGAACACTTGGCCTGCGCGCTGTCCTAGTGCATGGGGGCTATGACGAGCACACCCCACAGGCCGTGCAGCTTGTAACAGCCGGCGGGGATTTCTCACAGCTCTGGGATGTGAAGCCCAAGACACAGGTGTCGGTACACGGGAGTCAGGACAGGACAGGCCGGGCTCCTCCTCCTTGGTGCATCTTCCATCTCGAGAGGGAGGAAGGACCCTCATCCCGTTCAGGAGCTCAAAGGCCCCGCCCCCAATACCATCTCACTGGGGCCCGGATTTCAACAGACAGATTGAAGGAGGGCGAGGGGCAAAAACTTTTACTCCACAGGAACTATCATTCTTTAAAAACAGATAAATGACCTGGGCATGGTGGTGCACACTTGTAAGCCCAGCATTCTGGGAGGCTGAGGCAGGAGGACTGCGAGTTCAAGCCTAGCCTGGGCAACATTTAACGACTAAATAAGACCCCATCCCAAAAGAAAGAGGAAGGAAGGAAGGAACAAAGGAAGGGCGGGCTGAGGATACAGCTCAGTGCAGAGGCCCGAGGTTCAATCCACAGTACCTCAATCAATCAATAAAAGGTAGAGAACCTAAAAGATATTTGCAAATAAGCAAACAGGTCTGTGGATGTTAATGGTGGAATAGGGCCGAGGACACAGCCAAGACGTCCTTATTAATCAAGTTGAAGATACTGTGGCTATCTTGAAAATCAGCAGACAGAACTAAATCAGCCACATGAAGTCTGCCTTCACGGCCCTTATCATTGGGCCATCTTGAAACCAAGAGTCCTGAACTGTTAAGAGAAAGCAACCCACCCAAAGGTTTAGGGACACCCTGTCTGCATCTTCTAATATGCCGTGGGGCAGAAGGGACACAAGGACACAGCAGGAACTCTTCTGAGGCTCCAGGGACACCATTAGTGGCTATTTGCTGTCTCCCCTGCCATCATCTGGTTCCCCCTGGGTGGCAGGTGTACTTGGAAATAAAATCAGAGACTCTTAGTTTGGAGGGTGGGGACAGGACAAAACCCAGAAGGCCCAAGCAAAGGCCTGTCCCCTCCAACAGATGCTCCAGGGGTGGTGGCTCTGGCCGGGCTAAGTCCTCTCCTTCAAGCCGGACTGCTCATTACACACACCTGCCATTCCAGCTCCATGCGGCCTCAGTGGTCCCCTACCTGGCTAAGCTTTAGGGGGAAGCCAGCTGTGGTGGCCCACACCTGTAATCCCTGCTCTCTGGGAGGCTGGGGCAGGAGGATCAGGTCTTTGAGCCCAGCCTGGCAACTTAGTGACATTAGTGAGACCCTGTTTCAAAATAATTTATAAAAAAGGTTGGGGATGTAGCTCAGTGTTAAGACCCCGAGCTCAATCCCCAGTACTGGGGAAAAAAAAACAAAACAAACAAGATGCCAAAACCCAAAGGCCTGTTGAGGCTCTCAAAATAAAATTTTAAAAAACAGCGCATGGTAGGGTTAGGGAGGAGCGGCTTCCTTCTTCCCCCACAGGGGCCACCCTGCATCACAGTGGACCCCCATTGCTGGTTTCCGTCAGACAGAATGGCTGGGGGGCAAGTATAAAATGCAACGACACCTCCCCCCAGTAAGCTTTTCCCATGGGCCTCTGTCCCAGGCCCCTGTCCGCACACGGTTCTCGGGGGAAACGGGCACAAATGCAGGGAAGCGGGGCAGGGTGCTCCAACTCAGGGGTCCTGACCACTGGGGCCCGGCAGACTCAGGCCTCCCCTCCACTCCTGCATGCAGGTAACACTCGCCCTGGCTGTCAAAACCAAAAAATGTCCCCTGTGGAGAAAAACCCTCTACAGATCGCCTCCAGCTGTGGATTTTGGAGAGAGCTGCTGGTCACCTGGAGATGGAGGGCGGGCGGGGCCACCGAGAACAAGCCACATCTGAAGCAACAGCCCTTCAGGTGGGCGTGATGCCCACTTCCACGGAAAGCCTGGATGCAGGAGGCCCTCAGAGTAGAGTCCAAAAAGATGCCGGAGTGGAATGTCTATAGTTTTTTAGTTTTTGATTTTTGGGGTGTTGGGGATTGAACTCAAATCCCCAGCCCTTCTCCAGCTTTTCAGCAGCAGGCAACCTTTTGTTACGGTTGACAGCTCCCCAGCATTCTAGGGTGGCTTTGGGGGAAAATGAGCTCTCCCCACAGAGCCGGGAGGTACCGGGAAAGTCTCTGGAGGAGGCTGTGGAGAAGCTGGCCACCCGGACCAAAGATCACAGGATCAGGGCCTGTGGGAGCCTGGCAGAGGCTTCAGATTTTATCTGAATGCACCTGGAACCATGTGTTGACTCTGACAGAAGTGGGACAGGAATACATATAACTTCGTCCTGGGGTCCAAAACATCAATTGCACGACTGATATTAGTACAGGAGTTCAGCATGTGTGCGGCTGCAGGCGGCTTAGGGACTCTGGTGACAGACACCACCCGGTGAACAGCTGCATGAGCTGGTCGGGCTCACATTTTTTACACCAGCAATAAAAACGGCAAGTAAGTGGAGAGCTTTAACCAGGAACAAGACTTCCCGTGGTTTTAGAGGAAGTTCCAGAAATGCCCACAAGGTGGCAGCAGAGGAACAGACATGTTCAATAATTCTGTTAAAAAACATAGTTTTTGTTTTTTTGAGCCACAGTCTTGCTCTGTAATTTAGGCTGGCCTCGAACTGGCAGCAACCCTCTTGCCTCAGCCTCTTTAGTGCTAAGATTACTGCACCACCACACCGGGCTAAAAATGCTGCATTCTTAAAAGAGCAGTAACTCTCATCTCAAAGGGCTCTTAAATGTGGGTGACGTGAGTGGCAGAAAATATGTGAGTCTGCACACCAAGTTCTCTCATCAGTTTGTGTCCCCACAGAAGAGCGTAGTCCTTCAGGATTAGGGGTGGATCTTGCTATGGATCTCCTGTGTGTTGTATGTAGGCCTTAATTCCTGTATTTCTTTACTATTTTCTGACAAACCCACACCACTCTATGCTTCCATCTCCCTCGAGGGCCCTGAAGGGGTGGGGAGTTTTTAATAACAGCAGGGACCAGATCCAAGCTTTCTGGAGGGTGCAGCCTGTGGGGTGAGGAGGGGGCCGGAAGTAGAAGGCAGCCCACACCCTGAGGGCAGAAACACACTGCTTCCTTGAGAATGTCCGAGAGATTTTAGACAGCAGGGCTCCTTCCTCTGGAGTGTCAGTAACAGGACTGTCTTCACCCAGCACACAGAAGACCTATCAGGCCTGGCCAGGCCCCTTCTGCAATTCTCCTCATTTGTGAGGACACAAAGTCTGGCTGCAACCACTGCAGTCCTGAAAGCTGTCTTCCTGCCTCCACTTCCAGGGGAGGCAAAGCCGAGAAGACATATTCCCCTCTGCTTAGCTTCCTCAAGTTGACATTGGGTGTAAAGAAAAAAAGCGCCTCTCAGAAAGAGCAGGGACCTTCCCGGAAGGTCACTTTCCGGCCTAGAGCGACTCGGGCTATGCAGGAAGAAGGTGGCTGAGACCCTGAAACTCAGGAGAAAAGATGGGCAAGAAAGAGACGACACGCTTTGCTTTGTCCTAGATCTAAGAAAGTTTCGACTGATCAGTAACCTATTTTTTTAAGTCCATAAAGGGATTTATTCAGCAGAATTTTTAAAGTACAATCTCAAATCAAGTGGAGGCCCTCAAGAGGGGTGCATGGAGTCTGGAGCTACGAATATTGATGTGTTTTTGGTGGTTCACATCTGTGGAATTTGTGAACCTACATGAAGTTTGGGCTTGGTTTACAGGAAAAAAACATCCTCCTGTGATCTTTAATCTGCCTAGTCTATAATCTCAGCACCACTCTGTTTAAGGGGCAGCACTGCTGGATCACACAGAAAGCGTGCAGAGGAAAGAGAAACTGAGGAAGAGCTGGGGGCAGTGAAGGAGCTAAAGGAACGTGCCGTGATATAGCCAGGCCTGGTGCAGAGCAGGAAGACTCAGGCCAGGCACTATGGGAGGGAGCTGACCCTCTGAGAGGCAGGGGGCGACGCTGGAGAGGGAAGTCTTCTGATTTGGGGCCTGAAGCCTCCATCCTGCCCTCCTGACTTTGCTCGGCCAGGGGCTGCCCAAGACTGGCTCTTAGGCTTCCTCTGCTCACCACGACCATTTCTGCGTCTCTCCAGCCGGTCCCTGCCTCCCTTGTCTCATTCCCCCAGGCCCCTCCCTAAAGGGTGGGACGCTGTATATTTCAGATTTCAGGTCACATAATGGCCTGGAGGTGACAAGTCGAAATTCATCACCAAAACATTCACCACTCAGTGGGACCTCGTAACAAACGCACTGGTAATATCTCACTTAACTAAGTATTAGGATTCATCTGGGTACTTCCAGGATATCCAGAGGCTAAGGGCGGAGCCACATCTGTACTTCAGTGTCAAAGCCTTAAATTGTTCCAACTCCAAAAAGCACTTGAATTCTATAAACTTTCCCTCCCCATGAATGGAACAAGCTTTTAGAATAGCCAGTGCCAGAAGACTCCTTCAGCCCCAGAACTGTGCCCGAGCACAATTCAAACCCTAAACACACCAAACAGTAATATCCACCAAGACTAATGTGGTCTATAAATTCTGATTTAAACATAGTCAGACAGTTTGGGGGAAAAAAATCCAAAGAAGGTAATGGTGTCCTCCTCCCCCCCGTGAATCTGCTGCCGTGCAGCAGTGGTCACCTTCATTTTCCAGGACAGCACCTTCTCACCGTCCCCAGCCCAGCTGCCTTTCTTGTGTGAGAGACACTTGGGGCCCAGCCCTACAGTACTGTTAGAATTGCCTGGGAGGTTTAGAAAGCCTTCCCCCTAGTCGGGCAGGGTGGCACATGCCTGTAATCCCAGCACTCTGGGAGGCTGAGGCAGGAGGATGGGAGATTTGAGCCCAAGCTGGCAACTTAGCAATTTAGAAAGACCTGGTCTCAAAACAATGAAATAAAATGCTGGGGATGTAGCTCAAGCCTCCTGGGTGACTACCGTCTGCAGTCAGGGTTTGAGAACCTGCAAGGAGCCGGGCTGCCCCAGACACAAGACTGGCCTCTGTTGGGCCCTGCTGCTGCTAGAGCATGTGCCTCTGCTCCGCATCTTTCCCTGCAGTCAGCCAGGAGATGTGCGCGGCAGGCGGGGTGCCTACTGCCCCGTCCTGAGTGACCGAGCCTCTTGCCACACTCAGTGCGTCAGCGCTTTGGTTTCAAGAAGTGATAACAAAAAAATCAGTGTTTAAATAAAAACATTTGTTACAGTAAGAGACACATTGCCATTAACACCCTTGAAAACAGTCCACCTCGCTTATTCCATCCTTCTGCCACTTTCTGAAGCACTCCTGGAAGTCCTCTTTTGTGACCGTCGTCAGTTGTGCTGTCCTGGCTGCCTCGATGTCCTGAATGGATTCAAAATGTCTGCCTTTCCTGGTCATTTCGACTTTAGGGAAGAGCCAGAAGTCACACGGGGCCGGATCCCGTGAATAAGCTTGCTGAGGACACACCATAGTGTTTTTACAAGCCCGTCTTTCTGTTGGGTGACACTTGGCAACAGCATTCACTGAATTTTTGATCAAGCCTCGTAAAGACACTCACAGAAGGAGGCTTCCAGAATGGATTCAGAAAGTGGCAAGGACGGTGGGATTAGCATGTTCAAAGCACGGGGGAATGTTTCGAGGGGAATTAATGGCAATGTGTCTTTTACGGTAATAAATGTTTAATGGAGACATTCACTGCATTTCCCCATCCCCGGTTGTATCCCCCTTCACCTTTCCAAGCTTTCCTAGCCCTTCCTTCTCACGATTGCCTAGCGCTTGGGTTGCTTTTGCACAACCGACAAGGCTTCATGAAGAAGTCCGGGGACGGGCAGAGGGACTGTGAAGCCCACTTCATCCTTCCGCCACCGGCTCGCGCGGCTGGGCCGCCCCCGGGCGGGGGCGATCCTGGGTGTTTGCTGTTTAGCTGTCACAGAGCTGGAGACACGCGGCCTCCGGGGGGCGTGTCAAGGCTGTCTGCTCGGGGGAACGTCCCCACCCCACCGGGACCCGGTAAGGGACCCTCCCGGAAGCGAAGACCTTGCCTAACATTACCTGAGCCCGATTCCACTTTACATTTCACCTTTTCTTAAAATCAGCCAGAAAATGTCCAGCAATGTGTCAGAGGAGAGAACTGCACTTCGCTTCGTCGGAAGATTTGCACAGAATCCTTCGCTCTTCCGGGAGAAGGAGTATCACCCAGCACTGCTCGTGGTCTCGGTCCGTCTCATTTGTGGCTGAATACTAGTCAGTGCGACAGCCTGTTTAATTTTGGAAGTCACCAGGGGAGGGCAGCGGGGCGGGGTGAGGGCGGACTGGGGGCGTGGCGATGCGGGGGCGTGGCCGGGAGGCGTGGCGTGGCCGGGATCTAGGCCTGCGCCTGGGCGCGAGGTCTAGAGGGGCGTGGCTGGGCCAGGGGGCGTGGCCTAGAGGGGGCGGTGTAGGTGGGAGTCCCCGCTCGGTGGCCTGCAGTTTTAGCTGCTTGCCTGGAATTTAAGGGAAAATGAGTCCCGATCCCAGGTACCCACCCGGCTTCCCTTCCAACAAATAACACCAGATGAGAATGTTCGCCTCCTAAGCGGAGCTCCACTCCGCCTGCTCGTGTCTAGAAAGGGGAGGCGGCCACAGTTTGCGATCCAGTAACCCTTTTAAGGTGCCATTTCTGCAATATGCTCGTTCATTTGATCCAGGAATGAAAACCACCCGCGAACACCACCTTCTTTCAGAGAGGCGCCCTGAGCAGCTCCCACCCGTGCCAACCTCAGCTTCGCCCTGGACCCGCGTCCTGCCGTTTCTACCTTCCCGGCCTCCGCGTGTTCTGCAGGGAGCTCGCAGGGCGTGAGGATTAAAAGGCAGCTCGTGCCACACACCTTAGCGTTACACCTGGCCCCCAGCAGGCGGCAGACGACGTTTCTGCAGAACCAATCCCTGCGAGTCCTAGGCGATTCAGGCATCAGCGCTTTGTGTAAGTCTAAGGTACTCCTTTTGGGCAGAGGGTGTTGTAACTCAGTGACTCACTGCCGGGTCATCCCTGTGAACTTTGGCTTCTGAGGTGGGCACCGGCTCCGGAACTACTGGGACCAGAGCTTGGGCCGACCCTGGGCTTCCCTCCTCCCACAGACTCTGGGGATCCTTTAATCAGTAGAACGTGCCCTACTGGGGACACATGGGAAGGGCTTCCTGGATGCGGCTTCCTAGACAACGCCATCTAGCTTGCTTTTGCAAAATTACCGTTTGAACGGTTGGTTGAAGCAGTTATTTTTCTACTCCCTCTGAAATCTTTCTGGTTGCTCTCAAATGTCTGCATTTGCAGAGCATCGAAGAGGGGAGGGAGTTGGTTAAATGATAGCACGGAATGTGTGGGAAGAGGACTGGGTCTACCCGCGGTGGGGTGACTTGGGGGCCCCTCTGCCAAGCCCGAGATACGGCCCTCTTCTGGAACCACGATTCCCAGGGCCTTGGATTTTCTCCAAGATTCTGTAAATGTCTTTTTATGTCAGCATGAATTCTAATTGCAGCAGTACTAGCATACAAGCAGCGTCTTTAATGCTGTAGCACTACTTGAAGTCCTGCTGTGTACCGAGGGCCAAATGCCACTTCCAGGAAACGCTAGTGCTAGCAGGCATCTGCTTTGGCCTCTGCAGACGAGTGTTAGGGCTTCCACTGATCTCGTATTTGAGACACACCTCTAGCTTCTCAACTAAACCAGAAGCCTCTTAAGGGCAAAAAAGAGCGTCATGGTCCTCACTGCAGCTGAGTGCAATAACCTTTGCTGAGTGCGCCATAGACGACGTGAAGCTTAGTTATAAGAAGTCTGTTATGTATCATCTTCAATCCTCCCAATAATCTTAGGAGGTAGATTCCATTATTATTCTCCAGTAACAGATGAGGTAACCAAATCATGCTCAAAGCTGCACCACTGGGAGGCTGTATGTCTGTCACAGGTCACAGCCCCACCAGTTGCCCTGCCCCACATACACAAGATGCTTTGAAGGTAGAGTCCAAAAGGCCCGTATGGTTTATTTTAAAGAGTATTTTTAGAGGCAGACAAGCACTGACAGGCTGGGGATTTAGCTCAGTGGTTAGAGTGTCTGCCTCACAAGCACAAGGCCCTGAGTTCAATCCTCGGCACCAAAAAAAAAAAAAAAAGAAGAAGAAAGAAAAAACACGTAATTTAAAAGACCCCCCCCTTTTTTTTAATAGTACTGGGGATTGAATCCAGATCTTTGTGCTGAGCTACATCCCCAGCCCCCTTTTATTTTTTAGGACCAGTTCTCACTAAATTGCTAAGGCTGGGCTCACTCTCCCTGCCTCAGCCTCCTAGAGTGCTGAGATTACAGATGTGTGTTACCGGGCTAAAAGACACCACCTTAGGTGAGAGTCTGTTCATAGTAGCTTAATGAAAATCTAGCAGCTAACACCATCCACTTCTGATGTGAAAGTAACCAAGGTGCTGTTGCATTTTATTGTTCAGGTTTCTAATTGACCTTGAGGTTTCACTGTTTAGAGTGGCTGAGGGCCGAAATAGCCACTCTCCAATCTTGTTGGTTTGTTTTGGGAATGTCAGTCAGGTGAGATACAATGAGGAGGTAAAACCAAAAGACATGAAACAAGAAATTCATTACTTACGCATCGCAGAGAGGTTCAGGGTGCTGGTGGGATCTGACGGGAAGCCGGGAGGCGGCAGAGAGCTCATCTAGGTAGGCAGTAAGTGAGAGAGGACTCGGGCATCACGCCTTTATTTAGGGCACAAAGGGCTTTCCCGTGGGGGGCGTGGATTGGCTGGTGTAAAGGAATCACGTGGGAAAGGGGAGTTTAACTCTAGGGCTTGGTGCTGATCACTCAGTTTATCATGGTCTGCAGCTGTAGGGTGCGTTGGGCTGTGGATCACAGCGATGAGGACCAAGTGAACTCCGGTGCAATCACACAGCAGGGAAAGTCAAGTCGGACCTAACAAGGGGCGCGGAGGGAGCAACTGTATTGAGCAAGTATACAGCGGTGCCTTTTTGTGAGTGTGGTCACAGGCAGCTTAGGCCTGGATTTGGTCCCTCAGCTATGGTAGGTTCCCCTCCAGCTTCCTGAGGTGGCTGCTGCATCTCCGTCAGTGTAGTGGCGGATCTGAGCCATGCGTCCCCTCCCTGGAGGGATGCTCTGTCCTGAGGCACATTGGCTGCAATGGACCCTCACACACGTGACCTGACCGTGAGCGTTCAGGCAATCTGAGGTCCAGCTGAAAAAGTTAGCCAAACTGTGCTGTGTAGCTGCTTACAAAGAGTTCTCTGCTTGTCTCTAAACCGGAGTGAAGGAACTGACTCGAATTGGTTATTATACATTACACAAAATAATTGTATTGGTTATATATTAGAGGAGGTGTGACAAAGATACAATGAAAGTTTAAAATGTATTACCATGAAAGACACATTGCCATTAATCTCCCTCAAAACCCTCCCCTTTGCTTCGAGCACGTTTCTCCCATTGTTTGTGCCACTTTCTGAAGCAGCTCTGGAGTCCTCTTTTGTGAATCGCTTTATGGGGTGTGATCAAAAGTATGGGGAGTGCTGCCGCCAGGTGCCACCCAGTGGAGAGGTGGGTGTGTAGAAACATGTCGTGTGTCCTCATCCACCTTATTCACCACGGCCTGGCATCCTGTGGCTTCTGGCTCTGTCCCAAAGTAAAATTACCGTGAAAGGCAATCATTTTAAATTGATAGGGAGGCAGCCAGAACACCACAATTAAAGACACCAAAAAAGGACTTCTAGAAGTGCTGCAGAAAGTGGCAAGAGTGATATTATAAGCAATTTTCCAAGCTAGGAGAAATACTTTGAAGGGGATTAGCAGCAGTTTTTGATCATGATTAATTTTTTTTTTTTTTTTTTTTGGTGCTGGGGATCGAACTCAGGACCTCGTGCTTGTGAGGCAAACACTCGAACCACTGAGCTAAATCCCCAGCCCTTGATCTTGATTTTTAAAATAATTTAAGTGGGGTGTGGTGGCACATGCCTGTATTCCCAGCACTCGGGAGGCTGAGGCAGGAGGATCACTGCAAATTCAAAGCCGGCCTGGGTTACACAGTGAGGGTAAGCCAGTCTACAAAGCGAGACCTTGTCTCAAGAAAATAGGAACAACAAAAAATTTTTTTTAATTGAAATATTCACCATATCTTTTGATTATCCTTTGGATATTTTATATGCAAATGTAATTGTTGAGATTATGGTACATGATTGAAATGTTGGAGCCTTTCACACCTAAACACTCTCCTACGTGCTACCTGAAACACACGACTACCAGTAGTACTGTAATTAGTAGAGATATCAGAAAATATTTCTGGCAAAGGCGTCACACCTAGTTAATTGTGAAGTGGGGAAACATACAAGTGGGTTCTAAAGTGCAAGACTCTTTGTTCTTTACATCAAACCACCAAGGTAAACATTTTGGAGATGAAAAATAATGATAAGCAGGTTCCTGAGATTGTTCCTGTAGTGAATTCATATTCTTGGTATTTTCACTAACTTTCCTCCCATTCTTCTTAAACAAAAACATATGGAGTTAGTATTTCCCTCTAGACCAACAATCTCTTTTAAAATGGAGAATTGAAAAAAAAAAATCCCAGTGGTAATAAAGACATTGTATTTCCACTTTTCTTGTATTGCAAAGTGAAGAAGTGAGAGAGAAAGCAGCAAGAGTCCCTTGGGTAGGTGAGGGGACACTCGGCATTCTGGCTTGTTTTTTGTTGCTTTTGGTTTTTTGAGACAGTCTCACTATGTAGTCCAGGCTGGCCTTGAACTCACAGCAACCCTCTTGCCTCAGCCTCCCGAATGCTGGGATTACAGGCGTGCGCCACAACACCTGGCTGGTTTGCTTTCTGTCAGCCAGGCTTTGAGAAACCACAGGAAAGAGTCAGCAGTTCGCATCTAAGGTTCCACACTTGCAATTAATTTATTAGGGTCATCATTACTCAGAACTTTCAGAAAAGCAGTATCATCTGGGTGGGTGTGGTACATGTTTTCTCTAATGCCCTCAAGCCAAAAACATTTAACCTGGTAATAGTTACATGTTGTTCTTGGACTAGGAAGTAGTTATAGTGACAAGGTACAAAAAATAATAAGCATGCAGCCCTTTATTTAGTTTTGCAAAGTCTCTGCTTATAGTTCTGTATATTACATGACTGTGTTATACAAATACATTTATTTACAAAAACACTCCAACTGTGCAAACTTGTTGCTTTTTAAAAATGTCTGGATAGTCCCATTTCTACCCATTCCAATATATATTTTTAAAGCATGCATAAAAATTAACTTTGGTGTGGGAAAACTACTCTATGTGTGGTCACATACAGTATTTTTATGTCTATTTATATTTATATATTTACAAAAGTTGATCAGTTTACAGAACCGTACCGAAGTGTACATTTTAAAATCCACAATGTAGTAGTGTGGGTTACCAGGTCTCAGAAAATAAATGAAGGGGCTAGTTATTCCAAAGAAAAACTAGAGAATCTCAGTATGTTTAAAAAAACAGGAAGGAGAAAAAAAAGCAAAGAAAAGTAGCTTGCTTGGGCTAGCAAATTATTATACCTACTTTTCAGGGCAGTGCAATAGTTCTGATAAATTGCTTCCTACATATGCCTCCCTACTGGCTTGTGTAGAAGTTCATTGGCTTATCGTCTAGCATACTACTTTCAAATGTACAATGCTATAGTATCAAAATGTTTTGGCAAAAAAGATCTTGAAAGGAACCGTGAAGTTTTGACAAAAATAGAAATCTGTAATAAAGCTAAATAACACTAAAATAAAAGGAAATATTATAGTATCTGTTTTACAATTTATATAGTCACACTTGTGTATTTCTCTGTTCACGTCTAGTCTCCATAATGAAAAATATTTTTATACAAAACATACTAAAATTCTGGAATCATACATGTTTTACATGCTTAATACAGTTTTCCTGTCTCTTACACGCCCTTCGCCCTCACCATACTCTTTTTGGAGTACATGCTTACTTCATTTAATGAGTATTGAATCTAGACAGTAAACACTATGTAGTTACAATAGCGACAAAGTAAAAAACAAAACAAGCTTTACTGAGCTCTGTCAATCCAGTACTTAGCACACACTTTGCATTAAGCCTCAAACAGTACAGCAATATTTTACATTCTCTGGTAAAAACAGTTGCAGACTGCTACAAAAAAAAAAAAAAAATCAAACAAATTTTAATTTCAACTTGTGCCTAACAGGATTTGGCCTTTAGGAGGTTTCCTTTGCTGTGGACGGGGCGGCTTTGCTCGCACTTCCGTTCTGCGCCTTGTAGCTGGTGAGGCCTGGAGTGTGGATGGTCCTGACGCCCTTGGCACCCGGGCCCAGGCAGGGCGGGGAGGCGGGGGAGGGCGGGGAGGAGGAGGCGGAGGGAGGGGGGGCTGCTCGGCCGTTTTGAGTCTGCGGCGAGAATGAGAGGTGGTGACCTTTCCCTGCGTGAGGGGGGCTCTGAAACTTTAAGGAGCCATTAGAGACAGAAGGGATGTGGGAGGCGGGGTGTGCGGACCGTCCTGTTTGGGGGCTGAGAGGGTTAGAAGCAATCGACGGTTTAGTAGCAGGTGGATTGGGGAGGTTAGAGGTGTCACCACTAGAAGAGGGCAGAGCGCTGCTTTTCCCAGAGCTGGGAGAAAGGGCTGGAATCTTAGAAGCAGGTAAGGAGGGGGAAGTAGGCTTACAATCCCCACCAGCTTTCTTAGCACTTCCATTAGCCTGCAAACAAAGATGGTGGGAGACAGTCTGTCAGAAAGCTGGTGACACGATCACCCCTCAGGGCCTGGCAACACAGCCCTCCTGAGAATCAATCAGTACAACAACAGTGACACGGTTCAAGGCCTGAGCTACATCTTGTGCTTTTCTGGCCCTGGTGGAAATCCCCCCGAGCACACAGCAGAGGATGCAGAACACAGACAGGAAGAAGGCACGTCACGTCACGTCACACCAACCACCATGCGCAAGTGCCAGGTCGGCCACGCGTGGGGGCCATCGTGAGGCAGCGTTAATGTGCTTCTAATGCGATGCCGTCGACACAGACGTTAGTATTGTGACTTTAAGGACAGTTCAACAACCATTTGGTTTGTCTGTTTCCCGAGGTGTTCTGAGGCAGCACTACATTCACCAAACGAAACAACAAAACAAAAAATTCCACTGGTCTGGCACCGTGTGTTAACAGTTAAAATTTGGAGTCATAAAGTAAAAGATGTTTCATTGCATGCATGCAAGAGCCTGAAGAAAAGTGTAACAAAAGTGCTTTAGACTTTCTTCATGCCCCCAGATCCAGGGTGTCTATGTAAACCATATCTTACACAGAAAACACAGTATTTGGTATAAACTAAGTCAGACATTTGCTTCTTAGCTGCAACAGTGTCCATCCAAAATTGGGGTTAAGGTAAAACTACCTGACGGTATTGGCGGGGATCCTGCAGTTTGGACTGCTTGCTGGGTTTGTCCAGGCTGCCCGGTCGGCTCTTGGAAGTCATGGGGACAGGCATCCGGCTCGTCTGTGGGGTCCCACTGGAGCTCTGTGGGAAGGAGCAGAGACAGGGGAAGAGATACAGAAGGCACATGAGTGGATTATGACCATGGCCGCCCCGTGGCACGCAGGGAAGGTCAAGGAGAGAAGCCAGAGCCCTGCATGCGGGACAGACCGAGGAGGCACCAACTGGGGTTAATCAGAAGAATCACACAGAATCAACTGCTCACTACTAATCCGACGGGTTTTAATGTGAGTATCAGAGCAATCATTTCAACAGCAAATGGCTGGCCCAGCAGCCTCACGTGTACCCAACACCAATCAGCAACAGAGGTAAAAACAGAATCAATTAGCTGTTAGACACCTAGTTGTTGTTGTTTGGAAGGTGAGGGAGAGAGTAGGAGAAAAGGGTATCAGGGCGAACAGACAAACTACACGTGCCACCTGAAAGGAAGCAATTAAATCACAAGACACCTTTGGCTAACGGTGATTATGGCAGATTTTTTAAGAAAGCAGCCGGGGAGGGGGGTCTTTTCGTTTTTTCACCAGACCAAGATACCTTACGTGAAGCTGAAGATATTGACGTGGGGGGCTCTAGGGCAGGGGGGGCTTCATCCAGAACTAGCAAATTTCGGGGAGAGGCCTCATGGGCCATATAGGACGAGCTTGCAACAACAGAATCTCTGTTGGAAGAACATGGAGTCTCCACTAGGGCTTTGGGACTCATTTCACTGATGGTATTTTCAAGCTGTTTAATAGTCTGCTCAAGGCTGTCCAGGGTTCTGTAGGTGTTTTTCCTAATCTCATCAGTTCTTGAAATCTGACCTGTGCTCTCTAGCCCGGGCTGCTCTTGTCTCCTGGCCATATTTTTCAAGGTGTCCTCAGGCTGTGACCTGGTAATTTCGAATCGCTTGGCCTCTTTGTGCTGCTTCAAAGTGCCATCCTCTTCCTCCTCTTCATAGACCACCACCTGCAGGGTCTTCTTCCCCGTTTTGGTTCCTGTGCGAATTGCCTGAGTGAGAGCAGCAAGTTGCTTTTTAGGGAACTTGAATTTAAACTTTTTCTTGTGGCTTTCAAACTGGTCATCAGCCATGTCACACTTGGTGTCTGAATTAGGAGAGTCTGCTGCGCTGAACATGCTCTGCTCGCTTTTATCCATCTCCTGTCCTCCTGTGGACTTGGTCTCTGTGGACAGGAAGTGTGGCTGGAATTTCATCCCTTCCTGCTGTCCCACACGGAGACTGCCAGAGGCAACCTGCTGATGAGACTTTTGGGAAGGGTTATTCTGGACTACAGGGTCTCCGTTTTCTTCCTCTTCCTCCTCCTCTATCTTCTCCTCTGTCATCATTCTCTCTAGTTCCTCATCACATTCCTCAAAAATGGTGGAAAGTCTCTTATAAGCAGACCGGATGTCCATGGGTTCCTCAAAAATAATGATGACTGGCTTCTTGTCCAGGCACACGACTGGCTCTTCATTTTCAGCCCCTTCCTGTTGGGAAGTCGTCTCTTTTTTGGCATTGATATTAACTGTCTGGACGTCCTGTCCCTTTTGGCTCACTATATCGTGGACCTCGCCACTGGACAGAACCTGGACAGCAGTTTTGGTAATCATGAAGGCAATGTTGTCGGTGACTGTATTTTCTTCAGTGGGAGAACTTGAGGTTGATTCTCCGTCTTCAGGAGAGGCGACATTGGTGTGCCTCGTTCCTTTGGGTCTCAGCACAACTTGTCCAAAATCTCTCATGAGGACTTCTTGATCTTGTGTTTTGGCATCACGGCTACTCGATTCTGTGGATCTCACAGAGGAGGGTATGTGACACTCGTCCGTATTTTCTTGTCCTTGCTGGCCCACGTCTTTGGTCTTTCCATAAGTCACCTTCGGACCCTCAGCGTCAGGTAGAGGATGCTGTAGTCCTGAGACTTTAGGCCCTGTGTTTATTTCATCTTCTAATGAATTATTGCCAGTGTAATTGAAATTCACCTTTGGCACATTTTTCTGGGAATAGTTTCTACTGTCCCTGAATAAACTTTTACTGGATACGGAACTCTCCTTCATTAAGTTGTCAGCTTTATATTCTGATGTTCTTGAGGCACCAGGAATACTATTCACCAGTCCTGTTTCCCACTTAGGAGGGTCACTAGGTCTCTGAACCCCTGTGGTAACCTGAGAGGGGAACCACACATATTAATCAGAAATGAGTCTGCGAAGGAAACTAATGAAGCTGCATGGTATCAGTGGGAACACAGAGCTGGTGAACTCACCTTCTGAGATTCCACTTGGGGACCATTTTCACATTCAACATCAGATTTCCGTACATCTTCATGGAAAAATTCCAAACTCTAGTAGAATAGTGTAGGACATGTTACTCCACAAAACCACATCCCCCCAAAGTGGACTACAACTAAATCGTTCCTTTAATTACATTTCCAAACATGCTACCAAGCACAATGGTTGCACGCCAAACCAAAGCCTACAGCTCTGTTTACCTGGGCTTGCTTTGTTCTCCAACTTCCAAAAATGCCCTGTGTTTGCACAAGATGAAAATCTCAATTAGCAAAGTGTTTCAAGTATTTCAGATTTTGTGGAGGAGCAGTTAAAAGAACAAAGGGACCAATCAAC
>PVJO010022633.1:0-27617 GCA_004026905.1 Hystrix cristata | reverse complement strand
TTTCACACTAACATATAAGCAGATATGCACATTTGGCGCTCCGCATGTACATTAAGAAATACACGCACACACATTGAAAGAGAGATCTATGTTCTATGTTTTCAGGCTTCACCATACAGCTGTATTGCTCATTTGTATATACTTGATTTGGAGATGTCACAATGATAAAGCAACAGTAGCACCAAATCTTTCCTACCCCATGACCAACACGGAAACCACATTGACTAGCAACTAAATTTGTATCAAGTTTTAAGGAGATATTTGGTAATAGGAAATTCTGAAGCTATGTAAATTTTCTTTGTTCTTAGTTTGTCTTCCTGTTCACGATTGCACTGACGAGAAAATGACGATCTTATTTACTGCTGGGCCTGGCTATGACTGCCGCCAACCTCACATACATGTGCAATGTATGTACACAGGCACGTATGATACATCATAAAGCTTTCAAGGTGTCACATAAGCAAATTACAGGTGAAACAAATAACAATATTCTCCCTGGATTTCCCAGACAGTTGTTGCGTTTCTAATCACAGCAAATCTAATTATGAGTAATTTTTTTCCTCTATCTGAGCATGCAATGGTTATCCCATCACAATGCTTCAGCAATGATAGTCAAACATCTCTGAATTTTGAACTACAGAAGTCTGCATTAAGTTCTTAACATTAATGTAGACATGTAAGTTAATATGAGAGAATCTTTCTTTTCATCTTACATTTGAAGTATTGCCCTGTGACTGGGATTCTTCATTCAAAAACCATTGGTCTTCTATGATTCCTAAAAATATTTATTCAGGAAAGATAAACCCAGCCTAAAGGCATCATTTGTGGAGCAGATTTCATTCCTAATCATGCTTTGTGTCTTTGCTGGTAACAACTGGACCAAATTAGTCATTGTGGTCATGAGCAAAGTAGTGGAAAAACTTTGTCTTCAGTAGGCCAGGACTGAAATTGAAGTCATACCTTCCCCAAAATGTCAGCCTTCTCTAGTTTCTCTGTGACTTTTCTCCAGAAGAACATCTTGCCTCAGGCCTTAATTAATTAAGAATCCAAAAAAATGTGAGGGAACCCTTCGGCTTGCTGTGGTGGGCTTAATAGCATGTTCAGTGGGCCATCTACTGACGTCTCTGTCCTGAATTTTGTACTTTCATGTTGGAACTTCCGAAGTTATTATATTTTTCCCAGTTTTTTTCTAAAACACAGACTTTACTCTAATATCAAAATTACTTTCTGAATGATTAATAAATTAGAACATAGATTTTTACTTGTAAGAAATAGTCTTGCAAGAAAGCAAATTTTTAAAGATGAAAAATAAGGGTTGATTAAATGCTACTGTATTCATTCTTCATTCTCCAGTATTATAAAGTGTGCAGTGTATTGGAAAGGTAATTTAAAGAGCAACTTCCCAGAGTCAATTTGTTCATCAGCTAGTCATTGAAGGAAAACTTTGCATGCACATATATTTTAGGCAGTTTTTAAAGCATTGTTCATCAGACTAACAAACTGAATGATTCAGTGTAAAGACTCTCACCGATGGAAGAATAATAAGAAATATTGATCTTAAATATGCTCTTACTTTTTTTATGCCACAATATATGTTAAGGTATTGATTTATGCTATGAAAAGTAATTCAGGTAAAAACCTTTTTACAAAATCTTTGACACATTCTGAAAAAGTGTGTATTTCATACTTTTTATTTGCTGTTTACTCTTTATCTTATTACTCTTTATCTTATTTTGAAACATCTAATAAGATTCAAAGCAAAACAAAATCAGAAAACCAGGTTGGGGATTTAGCTCAGCAGTTAGAGTGCTTGCCTTGCAAGCACAAGGCCCTGAATTTGATCCCCAGCACAAAAACAAAACAAAAACAAAAACAAAAACAAACAAACAAACAAAACCTAGAAAACCTCTTCACATTCTAATAGCTTTCTCCTCACAAGGATACTAACCGAGATGCCTGAGTTATCAATAATTGACATGCGGAGGTGGCTAATGGCTTGACGGAATCATGGTGTAGAGGGCTCCAAAAACTCTTAGGTTAGAATTCCTAAATTTAGCTGCAAGAAGTTTCTAATTTAAGAATGCTTATCTTAATCTGGGGTACAGCTCAGTGGTACCATGCTTGTGTAGCATGCCTATAACCTTGGGGTCAATCCCCAGCACCACAAACAAAAACATACACAACTTAAAGTATTTATTAATTAGTCAATTTAAAATAATTTACTGATGTATCATTAGATGTATTAATATATTATGAATCTTACTTTATTTGACTTTGTTTCTTACTGAAGTGTACTTATCTTTAACTGAGCTGTTTAAAAGAGAGTCAAATGGAACTTAAAAGCAACATCAGCCACGTGTTCTTCAGCAGACATAAGTAAAAGGATAGATAAAATATATACCATAAAATTAAACAAAGTAGAGTTTTTGTAGAGTAATAAGACAGAAATTAAATTTTACATAAATAAAATTATTACAGACAAAAAGCAAATATTATCAAATGTGTAATGTATTAATGAAATAAAATGCAACTAAATTTTATGCAAGTAATATAGCCTAGATACACAGCAACACAAAATTTATGATATTCTTAGAGAAAACCAAAAGATTCATTATTAGAGTAGATAATTTTAATATAGACTACTCAATAAAGTGTAGTGTAAGGAGCACATGAAATTGAGAAATCAAGATGTAGTGTAATTCAACAGATTGAAAACTGAGCTTGACCTAATGACATTTATGACTACTCAATGAGTGAAGAATATCTATTCTTTTCAAACGTTATACTCTTAAATAAAACAACTGGCATTTCAAAAATGTGTAAAAAGAACATTGTATGAACTAAGAGCCTTCAAAAGATGGTTCAGTAAATGAATGGCTAAATGATAAAGTTCTCAAATACTCCCACATTTTCCTGCATATTCCAGTTTGTACAGCAATAATCTTGAATTGCAATATGACTAAGTTGCCATAAAATTAAATATCCAGCTCTACATTCTACAAACAGTTATATAAAATCTATTATGATTAGGCAAAAGTACACGTGATAGCTCCTTCATTTTCTTTTTAGTCAAACCTTGATAAAATTAATTACTTAACATTGTTTCTAGACACCATGAATTTTCCTCCAAAGAGCATAACTAGGCAAAAACAAGGATGAAAGAACAAAACAATGGTATACATTACTGTGTTTAGAAAGGTAAAAGAAGAGGAAAAATAAAACAAAGATTAAAAACCACAGAATTCTTTAAGGGTCCTAGTATAACTACCAAGGAATTGTTACCATGTTTAAATTGCCCTATTTCTCCCTACTGGAGAATTCTTATATTATGCAACTTGATTCTCCCTACTGGAAAATTCATATGTTATACAGCTTGATTCTCCCTACTGGAGAATTCATATGTTATACTTTTGATTCTTCCTGGAAGGCAGAGCTGATTGATCAACACATTATGATTCAGTGAAATAAATCCAACATACAAGCGTAAATATCTCATGTTTTCTCTTATGTGAGAAATCCAAAGTATAAATCAAAAGCAAAATAAAAGACAGATAATAGGCAACATGGAAACAGATTTCTCTCAAGAAGAAAGGGGTCAAGAGATGGAGGGAGGGCGTGAGAGGAGAAAGAACAGGAATAAAAAAGGAATTAAGGTATGTTATGGTCATGTATCAACGCCACACAAGAATACAAGTCTTATGTGCTGAAACCCAAACCCAAAAAAGGAAGAGGCTCAAGAGATGGGTAGAAGGAGGAGACAGAGAAGAGAATGGGGATGCAAAAAGGAATTAAGATGTATTACATACATGTACCAACTCCTCACAAGGAATGCAAACACCACATTCTATAAAAATAGACTAATAAATAAAAAAGACTATTGTTACTACAGAAATGTACATTCGAAACCGCCAGCTAATAGACAATTAGTGTTGGCCTTATTACTGAAATATAATGGTGTCAGAGTGCACACCCCCATATATTTTTATGTCTGCATTTACCCATATAACATAAATGATGATATACAATACGCAGACGTGAGTTCATATGAGATCATTGTTATGACTTCCATTATGATCGGTTGGTCTGCCTTTAAATTTCTTGTAGAATAATACACGATATATGGTTTTACATGTGGGCTATTTATTTTGGTATTTGGTTTCTTCCTTGTTTGTGAGTGAAGCATTAATTTACTTTTTTTTTTTTTTTTTTTGCTTTGTAGTATTCATTGCATCAATAAGTCACAGTTCAGGCTGGGGATTTAGCTCAGTGGTTAGAGTGCTCACTTCGCCAGCACAAAGCCCTGAGTTCTATCTCCAGCACCAAAACAAAACAAAACAAAGCAAAATAAAAAACAAACAAACAAACAAACAGTAAGTCACAGTTCATTCATATCACTGCTAACAGGCATTTGAGTCCTAGACTTTTGCAATAAAGCTTCTTTAAACATACTTTTTCATGTTTTGTCTCAAATATGTCTACCAATTTCCCATGACTGTATGTGTCGAAAACAAACTGTTTATCAGTTGTGTATTTAGTTACAGAAGATGATACAAACCATTTCAAACCACTCAAATGCTCATCACCAATGAAACACATTTTCAAAGAGCATCCTAGACAAGACACAGTATTTTATTTTATTGTATTTATATTATTTTATTTTGACCATATTGGCAAGGGTGTAACATAACACATTGGAATTTCAATTTGCATTTCTCTGGCAATGCCATAGAACAACTGTTGTTGTCGAATAGTGTATGTTTTGACATTGATAGTAAAGTTGTTGTGGTGGATTTATTGTGGTCCACTTGAGCAGGAACGCCCAGCTGGACAGAGTTGTTGGTTCCGGGTGTAGAGGATCCACCTGAGGATTGTTGCAGAAGCACCATAAAGCAGAATGGGAGCAGAAGATCGTTGGTGGGCTGTTTCCCAGGAGAAGCTCTGCTGTGGGTGGTCTCCTGGAGGAAGGAGCTCTGGGCCTTGCTGTCATCGAGGATGGCTGCTGTTTATTTAGGGGAGCTCTGGTCGCCATCTCTGTTGCGAGCATCGTATCCTGGTTCCAGTAAAGATTTCTTCAGCCATCATCTGCATACACAGACATACAGGGGACAGTGCTGTGGGCTCCCAGCTCTTGATTGGATCTTTCGGGTCTCCAGTGCCTAGATTCGGCACTTCCTGCCTTTGGCTTATGGGTGAATATTGTAACTTATGAATGTCCTCTATTAAATCTGCTCTCTTACAAACAGTTGACCCTAGAAAGCTAACTAAGACAGTTGTTTACCTATTTGTTGGCATATTTAATTGCGTACACATTTCAAATTTTGTATCATTTTTTGTACCTACGTATTGAGAATATTTTCTCCTACTTGTTGGTTTGCCCTTTCAATTTCATGTTATCTCTGAATGAATAAAAATTAAAAATCTTAGTAAAGACCACTTTATCAAGATTTTTCTGAAATTCTCATTAGAAATGGAAGCTTTGGTGTCTTTCAAATTTATTCAGCCCTAGAAAACAAATACTATACCATCATTTGCAGCAAAGCAGATGGGCTTTGATGACATTAAATGAAATAATTCAGACACAGAAAAATTTACACAATATGTTCTTCTCCTATATAGAAGCCAATGCAAAGTTGATCTGAATATAAAATGGTGATTAAAAAATATTTGGAAAGGTAAGAATCAGGGTAAGTAGAGAGAAGTTTGTTAGTAGATAACAAAACATACATAGAGGTCATAAATTCTAGTGTTCTACAATATAGTTGGGTGACCACAATTCACAGTAAACTATTATATATTTATTTGCTCTCTTAAAAAGACGAGATCAAAGATTCTAAATATATAGTAGTTATAAGGTGATAGAAATATTGATTACCTTATTCTATCAATACACAATACAGTATTAAAATATCACACTGTAACCCATAAATGTATGCAGTTATTACACACCATTAAATTTAAAAAATATTTAAGGAGACAAAAGTACTAAATACTCTGACACACACTACTGTATACTTGTATCAAATTATTGCACTCTACCCCATAAATATGTATGATTAAAATAGACTAAATTTTTAAAATAGACTTTCTCTAATTCTATTTATTAAAATGACTACCTAAATCCACTAAATCCTAGTGATACTGTTGGCTTAAATAAGTGACTGTATTAGTCTGTAAGTACTGTTATAATCAAATTCCTGAGATGGGCTAATTTAGAAAGATTAATTTTTCTCTATGGACTCTGGAATGTCCAAGACCAAGGCAGTGAAAAATTCAATGTCTAGCATCTTCATATGTTGGACACCAACAAAAGAATCGTAACTCATGCCTTCAGACCCTAAATCCCTTTTATTAGGGCCTCAAGCCCAGCCGCACACGCCTTGTGACTTGATCATCTTCTAAAGGCTTACATCTTAATGCTGTCATATTGGGGATTAAATTTCAATATATTAATTTTGGAGACATTCAGACCATGGTATTGACCGACTGGAGTCCCTTGCCTTGGCACTGGTCTTCTTCTTGCTTGTACACCAACAACACCCTTGTAATTCTAATGTTGTAGTAAATTGTTACATCAGTTGAGATGGGTTGGCCATTTTAACATAACTGAATATTTCAATTCGCCACTATCACATATCTCTATATTTATTTAAAGGCTTTAAATATCTATCATTGTTATAGTAAACAGTGCAAATTAAATATATATATATAATTTGAAGGGATTTTGGCAATATTGAGTTTTGGAAAAAATATTAATATTTTGCAATTAAATGAAATGTTATTAAGAGTTTTTTTCATATTACTGAGTTGAGAAATCTTCTGCTGTAATTTTTTTGCTTATTTTGTCAAGAATTGTTATCTAAATACAAACAATGCTTTTGGTGGTGCCCCATCAATTGAGTTGATTATGTGGTTTTACTCATTTATTTCATTGATGTAGTGAATAACTTTGATTTTATTTGTTCATTTTTGGGGTGCTGGAGATCAAAGTCAAGGCCTTGCACTCGGTAGGCAAGTGCTCTACCACTGAGCTAAGTCCCCAGCCCACAATATTGACTTTTCAAATTTAAAACCAGCCCTGATTTCTAGAATGAATCCTAGTTTGCAGAGTATATTATGGTCTTAATTTATTACTATACATGATTTAATCATATTTTATTTAGAAGGTTTTTTTTTAATCCACATTTATGACTGATGACCTTTTAGTTCATCATCTTCAGGTTTCCCTAGCCCGTGAGTCTACTTTTAACCTTTAATAATTATGTCCTTCTACCTTCGTTAAATTTAACTTGCTGTTCTTTTTATGTCTATTTCAAGAAAAAAAGACTGAAAGCTTAAATTTTTAGCTTAATTCTTTATAAAGTATACTACTTAATGTAATAAATTTCTCATTTTATATTATTAGTTGCATTTCACAATTTCAAAGTCATATTTCCACTATTACTCAGGACCTAACATTCGTTTTAGGATTAGGTAGGTGAATGCACATAACAAAATTTAATTCTTTTTAATTCCTTCCCCTCCCCACCTCCTTCCCTTCCACAGTCTTTAAATCTCCTTTCCTAATTTTCATTCTTATTTTTATTCTTAGCTCATGTTTGTGACACATAATGTTTATATTCACACGGATATTTACAACTGTAGATGATGCATCTTAAATCTTACTTCCCCTTCTCATCTTCACCCTCAGTCTTATGGACAGTTAACATTGCTGCTATCTCCTTGTTTCCTTCCAGTCATTCTTTATTTTTCTCTTTGTTTGTACTTTTCCTTATTCAAATGAGAGATACCATATGATATTTAAGATTGTGTGTCTAATCTATTTCACTCAATGTTATATTTTCCAGGTGGATCTATATTCCTACAGATGTCTAAAATTTCTCCTTCTTTATACACAATTAGTATCCCTATAGAATACTATAGGGATACTATAGTATCCCTATAGTATATCCCTATGAAATATTAAAAAATGCAATACATTTGGGACACTTAGCAAATGACTGTGTGATGGATGGAAAAGAAATATTAACAAATGCCAAAAGGTTGAAATCATGCAGAATATATGAGTTAACAGAGTGAAATGAATAGGAAAGCAAATACAAAAATGGATATGCCTGAATGCTTCAACACTTAGTAATACATTCTTATATAACCCTATTTTCTTTATCTATTCATTGATTTTTGGGGATACTGGCTGTTTCCAGGGTTTATCTATTATAAACAGCGATACGCATGTACTGCTGTAAATATGATGGAACAGCAATCATCAAGAAGTCAAAGAGTAAGAAATGCCGGTGAGGCCTCAGTGAAAGAGGAATCCTCTTACATTGTTGGTAGAAATGCAAAATAGTACATTACAGACATCAGTATGAGACATCTCAAAGAATTAAAATTAGAAATTATATTTGACTCAGCTATTCTCCTAGGTATCTTCCCAACAGAGCTGAAAATATCATATTACAGAGATACATACACACCATTGTTTGTAGCAGCATAGTTCAGAATAACTAAATCCTAGAAAGAGCCTGTATGCCCATCTGTGCACAAACACATAAAGAAAATGTAGTATCTGTACATAAAGATCAATGTGTTCTGTAGAAATATGTTACTATGTTTTCAAGCTCTCAGGCATATCCAATTTTGTATTTTATTTCTGGTTTAGTTCACTCTAACTCATATATCTGGCATAATTTCAATCTTTTGGCAGTTATCAACATTTCTTTTCCATCCATTGTCATTTTGCTAAATGTTCCATATGTGCTACAAAAATGCATATTTCGTAGTGTTCGATTGGACAAGTTTGTTAATTGTGTTATATATAGAACATATACAGAGACGTTTATTACCTGCTTATTGTAACAGTATGAATCTCTAAATGTGTCTATGTTCTGTTTTTTAAAATTTCTGTGACACTTTGCTTTAACCTTTTATTGTTTCTTGTCTTACTGAACACTTCGCTTTATATTTATATAACTGTCCCAACTTTTTAAAATTAGTTTGCATCATTCATGATTTTCCATCTTTTTATTGTAATATATTTCTATGGTTCTTTTAAAGGGTGTTTTATACTTTATGATGAGAATTTTTGGTTCGTTTTTGAAGATCCAGGTTGACAATCTCTGTGGTTTTGTGTGTGTGTGTGTGTGTGTGTGTGTGTGTGTGTGTGTGTGCGCCAGGGATCGAACTCAGGGCCTTGTGCTTGCTAGGCAAGCACTCTAACCACTGTGCTAAATCTCCAACCCCTGACAATTTCTGTTTTTAATGAAGTATACTTAGTTCATTTAATTTAATATAATTACAGATTTAGTGGCATTAAAACCTAGTATCTCATTAGGTATTTTCTATTCGTTTCACCTGTTACTTTATGCATTGTTTGATCTTTGCTACATTTTATACACAAATTGAATTAAGAAATGTTAAAACACATTTTATTATATTTTTTTCTTCATTTACACTCCACATTTCTGCCTTCTGGGAGAGAAGATGCATGTTATTCTTTTTCTCCCTTTTTTTTTTTTTTTCAGAGTTGGGCTGGTTACAAGTCACAAGACCCTTTTCCGTGTTCATAACTGTACCCAAATGTCCAAGCTATACCAATTCCATAAGTGTCCGAATGAGGCTAGACAGAAGCCCATCACTTGGGCAGCGCACACGTAGACAATGGATACTGAGCTCATGTTTCGCAATTTCTTTATCCCAAGACAAAATTTGCCATCCGTGGTCATCTCCCCTCCATTGACCTGTGCTAACTGGATACAGGGGATGAAACTGGCAAAGATAAATTTCTCTTACCCCTTTCAGTGTGGTGTTCTTGGCTTTGTATTTTCCTGTGTCACAGCAAATGATGGTACCAATTGGATTTTGTACATCTCATAAAGATGTTTTGGTCTGCATATCATTCTAAAATTTGTTAATGTTAACAAATTAAAACAAGGCTTGGAATTCCTACTCAACCACATTGTAATTTTATCTATAAAGACTTGGGATATATCTCCACATGTGTATTTACATGTGATTGTTAATCTTTATTGGCAACTTGATAGGCTTGCGAAGTGCTACAGAGACGAGTCAGGCTCACCTTTGGGTGTATCCGGCTAGATCAAAGTGGTGTAATATCCTGGTCTATGATCGGATCCCTGGCACCTTTGTCTCTTACACTTCTTTGTTCTCTCTCATGAGTTGAGTGGCTGACCCCTGCCACACTCTTCCAGTGTGATGCTTCAGGCCCGAAGCCGCCTGACTGTGGATTGAAGCCTCTGAAATGATAACCTCAAATAAAACTTTCCTGCAAATTGTACCTGTCAGGTGTTTGTCCCAGCAATCTAAAGCTAACTATTGAACAGTGTTACACACGACATGGCCTTTTTCCCAGAAATCTCAATATACACCCTGTACTATATTGGGAACAGGACCAGGGATGAGTTGCTATGTGTCATTGTACCTCTGACTCATCTCTAGTGCCTTCTCTTATACTCGTTTTGATCAGGAAAGTGATTAGTGTCTCTCCTAAGGCTTGTAAACCTGCAGTATATTTACTCCTGCCCTCTAGTGATTTTTGTATTCATTCTTTATCTACCCCCAAATCTAGAGAATATGTTGGCACAATGATTACTACTGACTGTACTCCAAGTTTCTTTCTCAGCAGGAGTTTGTTTCCCGGAACACAGAACACTAGAAAGATATCAGTATGTGCTTTAAATGCTTTCCCCTTGGTCTCCAGGTGCCCATGCCATGAACTCGGTCTATGCTCTTCAGGGCAAACTGTTCACTGGACTGCTTCTCTGGACAGTATGCACCCTGTCTTCTTGGATGAACACAAAAATCCTCGCTGGTTCCTCTTGCCCTGCATTAGAATCCTTCTGGGTATCTGATGCACGGTTCCTCAGACCACATTGAGAGTGGACGAGAATACTAGGGAACTAAACGCTAATATTCATCTGCTCACCTAGCAGGGGCAAAAGCCTGTCTGCAATTTTAGTTCATATAGTACTTATTTCTTCCCCTGTTTCTGGATGTTTTGCAAACTATATTATTGTATCTATTGTTCAATCGTTTCAATACAAGTATTGGCTTCCAATGATATCTAGAGACATAAACCCTCCAATAGTTAAATTTATTTATTTTTACATAGCCTCAAGCTTAAGTATAAACATTTGTACATTATGATGATCAATAAATATCCCATTGGAATTTCTCATGATACTAAGATTGTGATCATTGATAATTCCCCTGCAGTTATGAAACATAAATATTACCTCAGTAGACATGCGTGTAAGAAATAATAAAATGTTAAGTGAATTAAGAATAATCACTGTTACTTCCTAAAAAACTGTTGAGAAATAACTGATGTGTGAGAAAGAGAAAACAAAAAAGTATTGAGTATATATTTGTTTAGGCAATAAACTTTAATATATCAGGAATCATGTATATTTTGCTTCCAATAATGAGGCAGCTAATTGGGAACTATAACAACTAGGATTATATCCGTAAGAAGTGAACAATGCAGCACAAAAATCAGCTCCTGGAGTATATAGTTGGAATTTCCATTTTATTTTATCTTTTTGTTTTGTTTTTTAAATAAAAGAAGACTAATTATTAGAATATGGGGAAGGGAGGAAAGAAAAAAACAGCCAGCTACTCAGAATGAGTAGGGAGAATTTCAAAGTGAATTGCTCCCTAACTGGAATTTTTAAACTCCAACCTCTAATTCATTTTTTGAAAGACCATCAATTATTGCCAGAATCTTTCACTTGCAGCTGTATTAACATATTCTTAATTACATAAATCATTTAATTAAATAATTAAAATACAGTGTTCTTTACATTTTAATATTAGAATATGTACTCGCAGTCATTAGTTGTACTATATGTGCTATCTCTCCACGTATATATGTATATGTACCATATATGAATATAGAGATCATACATACTGTGTGTGTATAATCCATGTGTTCATGAAACAAGGTGCTTTAGTTAGATCATTTATTTGCAATATCTATATAAGCAAAAAGTGTTTCCGTGGAGGACTGTCATTTTTAAACGCAGTTGGATAGTATCCTCACAAAATTATGTCCTCTCTTCACTGGGAGTTATGGTCCTCTCTGGAAATAGGGTAATATCAGACGAACTCAGCTTAAGATGAGATAATTTGGATGTGTCTTAATCTAATATAATTTTTGTGTTTTCTATGTAAGAAGATAAGACACTCAGAAAAACAGAAACAAGAACACAACATGATGGATGATGTAAGCAGAGATTTGGAGTTAAGCAGATTTGAGTGAAGAAATTTCCATGATTGCCTGGAAATGCCAAAAGCAAAGACTAAGTTCTGAGAGAAGTTGATCCTTACATCTTTCAGACAGACCATGATCCTGCCAACATCTTGATTGAGACTTCCAGACTTGAGAGTTAGAAGAGCAATTTTTTGCACTTTAAAGATACCCAGTTTTTGGTATGTTGTGATAAAACCCCTAGGAAATTAATATTTTAGTAATGGGAAGTATCTTACTGCTTGTGACCATTAATTCTGACATGTTAACATTATTGGATTAAGCAAGGCCTAGTAGATTAGTAAAGCAGGACCTCGGATGTGTCTGGTGGGTTGTGGAGGATGACACTGGGTACCACATATGACCCCAGCCTGTTCCTCTGAGGTGCTGTTCCCTGCTCTGCTTCCCAGCTGCCACTAAGTAAGTGGTTTTGCCCCAACCAGCCCGCCCACTATGGTGTCTCTGCCTTGGAGTCAGCTGACTACGGACTGGACACCCTCAGATCTTCAGGTGAATTGAACATCCCCTTCTTTAAGTTGTGGGTATCAGGTATTGTGTCCCAGCTATGTAAAAACTGACCAATACACTGCTATAACAAATGCCTAAAATGTGAAATGGCTTCGGAATTGAATAATGCATACAGATTGTAAGATCTTTAAGACATTTGATAGAAAAATCCTAGGTAGCCTTGTAACACTTCACAACTTCTATATTAACGTTGCTTTGAGATTATGACTAAAAAGCCCTCTATTCCTTTTTGTGGGCAAGTGATTAAACTCACTTCTTAGCTATTTCCCTTATCTTGCTTATCTTTACTCAGTTGAAACACACACTTCCACCTGCCAGAGAATCTAATTCCAAACATGTATGGATGGCCTTTTCTTTTTCGGGTCTGTGGAAACATCAAACTTCCCAGTCGCCTCCTCTTACAGTTCCTGGTTACTGTTATTCTTTCCCTAGATGAAGCTCTTCATGCTTTCTGGATCACATTCTCTCATCTCATTTATAGGTAAGAAAGAGCTCTAGTTTTCATCTAATTGCTGGTCATTAACATGTTTCCCACCATCATCAGAATCTGCCAAGCTTAAAAATATACTGTCAAGAGACTGTTGATTGACATGGATATTAAAAATAATTTTGGTGAAGGATCAGGAAGAAGAAAGGAGACAATTAGGAAAAAAAGAAAACTTTATCATCTTGAATAATGCATGTTTTATTATGAACAGATTGGCTAAGGAAACTTCCAAGAAGAGCTTGGTGTCTTCTTGCTTCCTGCTATGGTTTGAATCACTCTTCTAAAGCTCAACACGGGATGTATCTGCCACGTAATTGTATCGTGATGGGAACACAAGAGATAACTGAGTTGTGAGCATACTCCTGCCGTGATTAGATGAAGGCTCCTGCTGCAGGAGTAGCTTAATTAGAAAAGGAGTGGGCTCCTCACAATAAGAGGGGTTCAGCCCACTATTTCTCCCGGTATCTCATGTGCGTTCTTGCCCTTCTGCCGTATTAGGAGGCTACAAGTATGTCTGTGGCAGAGACACCCTCCTGATCTTGGATTTCCCCGCATCTAGTATGGCAGTTTAATAAACGTCTATCGTTATATGGTATCAGGTCTGTGGTATTCTTTTTTTATTTTTATTTTAAACCAAGAACATGTATTGGTACATTTTACATACAATGGTCACATTCATCACATTTATTTTGTACCTGTACATGATGAATCTTGGTTCCCCCCTCCCCCGCCCCTCCCCTCTGCTCCCTCCCTCCCTATTTACAGCAGGTTTATTCATCATTTTCCATATTTTCCCATTCCCCTCTCTCCCCTGTTGCCTTTCTGCTTTTCCCCTTCTTTCCTTCTAGTACTCCTCTCCTCTGCACACCATCCTCCTTTTATATAATATCTATTACACCTCTTTGTCCTTATTTACAGTTATGGTTTCTCATATCAGAGAAATAATTCGATGTGTACTATGATTTTGAGGGGAAAGCATGAGTCAGAAGTCTGGAAATTTGGCAGTTCCTTGGAACGGAGGTGCAGGACTCCGATGGGCCAGCGGGACAGAGCACCTAATCATAGAATGCTGTTCTCAGTCTTGGAAAGCTAACGGAATTTGATTTTCTGGTGGTAGGATGTCCTGAAACTCATTGTCATTTTTTTCTTCCTTTTTTTGGGGGGGAGGGGGAAATAGAAAAGTCCATTTTATACAAATTTAATGATCATTCTTTAGAAACAGATCTATACTTGTAGAAGAAATTGTTTTCTGTGATGGAACATAACCTCTGATTTACCCATAGTGAGTATTTTATATGAGTAATTACATGTCATATTTTATATAATATACACGTATAAAGTAATATACTGATATATAACACATCCTATATATTAATGTATAACATAAATTCAACTGTGATTTTCAATATTTAAGGCAAAGATTCAATCCATCTCTTTATACATTTTTGGGTTGGTAACAATTTAAAATAATAGAATAATAGAAACGAAAGTATAGTCAGAACTGCAAATCTTTATTTTTCATTCTAGTCAAGTTGCATATTATTCTCTATTTTCTCATAATAAAATAGAACTAAAATTTGTGTCACTGTGATATTCTGAGCATCTAGGCCAATGTCTGATATGAAATCTTCACCTGTAAATGAGCAGTTTATGAAGCTGAATTTTTTAAAAGCTGTAATCTTGCACTTATAGAGGATTCAGAAGTATGGTAAAAGAAAATGCAAATTACAGTCATAATTTAAAAAATTTTCAACTTTAGAGAAGGTGCTTGAGTACCACCAAAACGTTGAATACTTGAACTTGTTGAGATAGTGTGTTAAATTATAGTAACTTACCTGGAAGATTCTGTATATAATGGTAGAAATCAGCAACGAAGTTCATGTTAGTGATGGAATAGAATTAGGTGTTCAGTGCACCAGGAAAGAGGCAACGCTGTCTGACTCTCCTGTTCACTAGCTAGGTGCCCAGAAACAAGATTTTGAATCTCTCTGTGGCTCAATATTATTCCGTACATATATTCCAAGAAGTTGTAGAGAAGATTCAACGTGCCTATATATACAAAGTAACCTCATGACATTTGATTCATGGTAAATTTTTACCAAATGTGAATTTCTTTTCTTTTTTTTGCTTTGGGTAGAACTGTATTAAGACATAAAAAGTTCAGTGCAATTCACATATAGAACTCTTTATCCATTTTACACAGCACGATTAATTTTTTTTTGTTTTTGTTTTGTCTTCCTTAGATTGATTTTGGTGATTGTTCTACATACATCAAGTCGTGCAGCATAAATATCTACACTTTTTCTTTGTCATTTGTGCCTCAGGGAAGATGTGAAAGTGTTATTTATTTTTAACGCTTCGTCCTCTAACTGCTGATGTACTTTAAGGTGACCTATGATTCATGTTCTTCAGTTTACATATCTGTAAGACACACAGACTGAATCAGAAATGCTGCAGCATCAGGCGCAATGTTTGAGGTCAGCATGAGATAAACAGCGCATTGGCACTCTTCTGAGCTGGCAGAAGGGCTAAGTTATCTTGTCTTCTCTTTCTGCAGGGTGTTGAACTGTTTAAAAGAATAGAATACTGCACAAGTGAGACTCTTTGACTTTTTAGATCTAGACCTAGGAAATCAGGGACTTAATGTGCACAAAAAGGAAGAGATTTGTAAAAGGGTACTAGTGCTTTTGAGTAAAAGTTCTCAGTTCTTATTTATGCCACACACAGCTGTACTCTTCAGTGGGCTCTTCTGGAATGCGGAATGTGATACATTGAAAGCTGGATGTATTATGTCCTAGTTATGGCTCCTTTTCTTCATTAAAAGACACATGACTTTCCTCTTTTGTACACATTTGCCTGGTAGACTCATGGAAAACATTATTCAAATACTGCATTTTATGTGTGACTTCACTTTGTTAAATTAACACCTCGTAAGTCAGTAAATACAGTTGGATATCATCTGAGCCACCAACATCAGGAAACACGGCCCCAGAAAACTGTTTCATTATACATGATTTGCGTTATCCATCTAACTATTTACTAAGGATCTTTACTAATTAATCCCGCAGAAGCCCAAACTTTATCCCTTTTCCCACAACAAATGCATAAAAATTTGAGTTGTATAAAAAGATACCACAGAATTAGCCAACTAATGGAAGTGATATATTCCTTTTAGAATACACCTCACCTTTAGCACCGTTTAGACCACTAAGGCCACTTAGCTGGAATTAGAGTTGAATTGAAATACATTCATATATACATAATATCTTAACTGGATCTATATGGTTGCATGGTGTCTGGATTTAAAGCTCACCAGCTTTCAAGACATTTTTCTAGAAAACTCACGGAAGGTTGTAGAAGCTTGCATTTCTCATCCTTCTAGGCATGAAGGTAATAGAGAGTTAGATTATTGAGCACTGGTATAAGAGAAACCGTGAGGGCAGAAAATGCTTGAACATTAAATGTCTTTCTTAGTCATTTTATATTTCATCAGGCACCATGTGGCGTTAATATATGCCGTCTTAGTCCATTTCCTTGCTACCACAACTATGTTGCCCCAATGTTGGCCATTGTCCTTTTCTAAAACTACAGTCCCATGGAGTATAGCTATTATTTTAATGTGCAAGCAATGAGGATTCCTTGACTAGTTTAAGCTTTATCTACTAAGCATTATTTCACTGCCTTTAAATAAGCTATATGAATGTGCTAAGTAAATAAATGCCTTTTACTGGGCTCTTTATAGTTCCAAAAGATGTATTATGTTTTACTTTACACTGGACGTAGTTACACGTAACAACAGAGAAGAAAAAATTCTTTACAACCCTTCTTTGAAGTATATATCTTAAAATAATCTTTTCATTTCTGGAAACACAAATGTAGATTTTTAGATTGATTTTCTGGGGGGCTTCTGCATGTTTTCAGATGGAAGTGAGCAATCCGAGGAGCTTGATTTATTGAGTGGAGCAGGCCACTACAATTCTGGTAACTCACCTTCCAAGTAGTTTAGAGACAGGAATGTCTTTCGTTATATATTTCAAGGTTTATGAGACCTGATTATGGCATGTTCAATAAAGTTAATATTGTATTAAAAATATTACACAATTACTTAAAGTGATTTTTTTAAAATTTTGTTTTCTTGTTGATTGATATCAACAAGATAGACATAATGAACAGAGATTTCATTATATGGAGATTTTTCTGAATGGCTTTACATCATAGCACTCAACACTGATCTGAGCACCATCCCAGAATGGGAGAATGGTCGGGCACTGCAAGGAGAAATATCAGAAGCACTGAAGGATTATTTTATTTAAATCACAAGCAATTTTCTCTACATAATAAAAAGATATTTTGCAAGTAAGTTGTAAATTTCAACTAATGTACTATTTTCATGAGATACTTTTTAGCATGTTAAAGTATCTTAAGCAAAACATTAAAAGTTGTATTTTGTCAAAGATTACAATTATCACCAAATCCAACAAATGCGTTTATAAAACTAACAACCATACCCAATTGGATAGAATGCATTCACATTTTCTTCAGGATCAACAATTTTTCAAAAAGAAGTCTCACAGACAATCTATCCTGAATACATTATCTTACAAATAGGTATTATCATCACACGAGAAAAAATCCAGTGGAATTAAAAGGCTCAAAGGTTTACTGGCTGCTTAGTGTAGTACCTAACAGGTACACATGTTTATAATCTACACAATTCTATTTTCATTCTACCACACTTAATATGTTATTTTTTCTCTCCATATTTGAATATATTTAATTTTTAGATGATTGAAAGTTTACATTCATATACATATATTTATATATTCATATATAATGTATTAATTTTTGTCAAGTTAATAATTTGATAATCTGGAGAGCTACAATAGATAATTATACAATTTAAAAAATTGGTGGCTATAAAAGTACAATGATAGAGCACTGCACTGTCACAATTTTCCAGGTTTTGATAGAGAATGTGAAGCTGGATCAATACGCACAAGTATCGATTCCCCACAAGGACTCCAAACACCTTGATAATACTGTGTGCCTGTATCGATCCATTTGCCAAGGGCCCAGGAAGATGGAGCAGTCACACACGTTATGTGAGAAAATTTCATTACAGATAAGAATCAAAGCATAATAGAGTCTCAGGTTTCCTGGCAAGCCTGCCTTCCAAGGTTCAGAAAAGCCGCTCATGGTGGGTAGAGATTTACTTAAATATCTTCCCCATGGTTTCCCCGTTGAGACGTCTAAAAGATGCTCTGCTAGGCTTATAACCTCCCGGTGAGTTGGCACTCTGGGCTGAAGTGTAGTAGGACATCTTGCTCTAGGTGGAATTGGAAAGTCACAAGCTATTCCAGATAGTTCTTTCTTATATCAGTATGTTGCATTCACATGACATCCTAAGGTTGTGTTCTAGAACTTCAGTCAATTAAGGAGGGTAAGAGGACAGTGAAATTAAATCTGACGAAATATCCTATGAGAAGAGTGATGGAAACAGTCTCTGTGATATTTGCAAAGTAGTACAAAAAGTTATTGATAATAATTTCCATTTGTTATTGTCAGGACACAGGAGAAAACTCTACACTCAGTGTATTAGTCACTTTTTAGTTACTGTGACAAGATATCTGATACCAGCAATTTAAAAGCAGTGGATTATTTGGCTCATAGTTCAGAGGGTTAAGGCCCAGGTCAGCTGACTCGTAGACCTAAATGATGAGGCAGAAGAAGTGGGTAAAGTGAAGCTACTCAACCCATGGTAGCCACAAAGCAGAAGAAAAGCAAAGCCAGAGTGAGAGACACACCCTCCAAATGCATGTCCTCGATGATACACAGTCTCCAACCTGGCCCCACCTCTTAATAGCACATTTAACTATAATCAATGGACTAATCCTCTAATTAATGTAGCACGCTGATGATTCCATCACCTTTCAAAAGCCCACCTCTGATCACATGAAATTCTTGGAGGAAATTTTAGGTCTGAATCATAACATTCCACTCATGTTTTCCCAAAGGCTCATGTACATCTCATTATGCAAAATGTGTTTACAAGATCTTTAAGTACCACCGAATCCTTAACAGTTTAAACATCGCTCAAAAATCCAAGTCCAAATTCTTATCCGAAACTCAATTAATATTCTTAGATATGAGCTCTTATAAAAAATAAAAAAAGAAGGTTAAATTCTTTTAAAATAGATTAGCATAGAAAAAACAAACAAATAAATAAAAACTTCCATTCTAAAAGGGAGGAATAGGGAGACAGAACTGAATCACACCAAAGCACAAATGAAAACCAATGGGACACATTAAATCCTGTATCTCCAGGTTCCCCCACCAGGGGCAAGCTGTGGTGAGATGTGAGCTCTAAAGTATTTAGGAAGCCGCATCCTTATAGCTTTTCAGTGCAATCCATAGTCTCTCACTTAGGCTGTCTGGCTCACTGCCCACATCTTTCCTGAGCAAGTGTTCCATGTTCCTGGCTTCTACAAGTTCCTAGGACCTCGGCAGCACCTCCCAGATTCATGTATCACTTGTTCAGGGGTCTAATACCTGGACATCAGGGCCTAACTCTGAAATCTGGATGGAGGTATCTGTGACTGCACAACTCAGTCTGTAAGCCTATAAAGGCAGTACCTTTTGTATGGAACCATAGTATGTCACCTGTTTCAATGGTAGACAGTGCCTCTTGGACCATGGCTGCAGTGGTGTCTGAGTTTCTAGATGGCTGGAATTTGGAATATATGTCCCTAGGCATCTTTAAACTGCAACAGAACCCTGTGGCTCTTTTTTCTTTAAAGCAAAGCCTATAGAAGGCTTTGCCTATTCACACCCTTGAGCCCATGATGGGTGGGGCGTGGTCATTTGCAGATAACCCTTCAAAGTGTCTTGTCAGTTGTCTTGGAATGAAGTACTTGATTCCAATTTTCACGTTCCTATCAGCATTCTGGTATTCTGAGTTCCTACCAGAATCACTCATCAAACTTTGCTTACAATATTCTGTTACTATTATAACCTACATCTCCAAACATTCCAAACTCCTCATGTGAAGTAGCTCCAAATATTTCTGAATCACATGGTGAGGTATAGGCCCTGCGATGACTTTACTTCCATTATACCAGGTCTTTATTTGTCATCTTTTCATTACAGTTACCAAATATGTCACACCTGCAGTTTAAAGGATAATGGGTTTATTTTGGCTCACAGTTTCAGAAGGTTCATTCCATAATCAACTGGATCCAAGAAATAAACAGTATGATGAAAGGGTATGGTGGAGAAAAGCTGCATAACACATGGCAACAAGGAAGGAGAGAGAAAGTACAAAAAAATTCAGGAGATATACCTGCAAAAGACATATTCATTTATGAACACATGGGTAGATTGATTCATGGATGAGTAGAGTACTCCCATGATCCAATCACCTTCCACAAGCTCAATCTCTGACAGGAGAGACTTTTGGGATACATTTTTATCTAAATCATATCATTCAGGAAAATATTATGTCATAGGAGTAATAAATGCTATAATAAATGAAACTACACATACATATGTCAGTGATTTGATTTTAAGATTTCAGTTATCAAAATTTAAAGCTTCATCATCATTACTCTGAGCTTTCAAGTAATAACATTTTACAAATAATGTATTAAAAGATCATGGACTATAGTAGAGTTCTGCCTTCACAGTAATTGTTTTTCATTTATTATTGTATTTATTTATTTATGTGTTACTAGGGTTTGAACCAAGGTCCTTTGCAGTGAGTTACATCTCCAGCTTCTTTGTTTTTACTATTATTTAGGGTCTTACTAAGTCATTTGAGCCCGGGCTGGGCTCAAATTTGCAATCCATCTGTTCCAGTCTCTCAGAGCGCTGGAATTACAGGAGACTGCCAAGGTTTCTGGCTTAGACCACTTACTTTAAAATTAAGATAAAAATACAGACATATTAAGATAATTTAATGCCAATAAATATTACAAATAACATTCAATGTCATGTATAAGAAATTATTTAGACCATATGTGCTGTGGAAATTTAGGAGATGCATGAAAATGAGATAGAGTGACCTTTGAACAAAACATAAGGCAGGAGAAGGCTGTGATGATCACAAAAGTAAAATGTAGGTTTGCAGATGGAAAATTAGCAAGCATTATAGGCAAACCGTTTTTAAAACTGGAAAATTGCAAAATATATTTATGGCAAGGGATTTAATGCAAAAAGTATTTTTCCTTTGTCAATTTTCTAATAAATATGCTCACTCAAGTTTATCTAAAATAATAATAATAATAAATTTAACATCTTCAGATATGCAGTATTTTCTTTTTTTATTAATTTTTTTCTTTAAAAAGCTGTGTCATACTAACAATAGCCTACATTATTCTGCACCAGACACTAACTCCACTGTTTTACAGAGAACATTTCCTTGATTGAGAGTTCTACTATCTTATTTTATATAACCCTCAAATAAGACATCTGAGGAAGAGTGGTAAACTGGCTTTCCTTCAATAACTGGTCTACTAACTATTCAAGCAAGTTTTCCAACCCCACTTATCTGTTTGCAGAGACTATACCCTGAAAATTTATATTTTATACATTCTAAAGGTACTTGGAAACATTACAGACTCTTTGAAGACCAGAATATTTACTTTATTCCTAACCATTTCACATTCAGCATGGTTAGAGTAGAAAAATCACCAGCTGCAATGTGTGTAAGTCCATATTGAAACTTGGCTTTGCCACATTTAAGCTGTATGACATGCAAATTCACAAATTATTTTTTGTCTCATTTTCTCAATATATATTTATATAATACTACACATTGTCTCATGTTTTTGAGTAAGTACCTAATATGTATAAAGTAATATATACATATAACATGCTTATCAATGTACAGAATGTGACATACTATAAGAATCTAAAAAAATATATATTTACCAAATAATTTTATTTATTTATTTTTTTTTTTACCAAATAATTTTAATAAACAGGAAAGAGAAGACAGCAGGATAATGAGATGAATAATACCGGGGAGTAAGACATTCTTAGGACTTTGGCATCTTACTATTTACTAAGCACTGTTAAACATTTCACATTTACCAATTCATTTAACATTTAAAATATTGTAAGCACTTGATCATATTACTATGACCAGCACAGGAAAAGAAACAGAGAGGCTAAATACAATTTCCTAAATTCACACAGTTCTTGAGTGCAAGAAACATGAATTTTGTACTAAATTGCATTTATTAAATATGCATATATTGCTGTAAATCAATACTCCTTAGCCAGGTGAGTTACACTGTTCTAGGGATCTAGTCAGAATGAGCCATGAAGATTGTTTTAGGGTTACACTCATTCCTCCCTGCTCACGTTTCTTTAGCTTTTGTAAATGAGAGTATGCATATATTTTATCAGAGGAGTTTAAAGTTAATGATGTACATATTAGATGGTGTTGGGATTTCAGAAATATTTGATTTTACTCTTATCTTTGAGACAGGAGAATAAATGCAAAGATGCTTCTGGAGTCACATTTGTTATTTTTTGTTCAGATTTGAATTTACTTCTTGGGTTAGAGTATCTCTGGATTTTATAACTGCTCTTATGACACTGAAGGGCATTTACCATAAGTATCATCACAGAACCTGCAAATTACACCATATATGTGTTTGTGTGTCTATGTATGCTATAGGGGTACACATATAGATACAGGTATAGATACAGATTTATGGATACAGATTTGGTGCTGGGGATTGAACTTGGGGCCTTGTGGTTGCAAGGCAAGCACTCTAATTGCTGAGCTAAATCCCCAGCAATAGATACAGATTTGAAACACACATATATGTATACATACACATATATACAATGGTTTATATATGGAAATGCATGTATACGGTATATTTACATAGTGCGTAGGAATTTATGCAATACAGCTTATATATAGTGTGTGTGCATACATACTGCATATATACATATATTTTTAATTTATATTAACAGAAAATTTGAAAAGTACAGTGTTCTCATATAAACAAAATGTTTCCACAATCATCAATATCCTATTTTAACAAGTTATGTGTGTTCCAGTTAAGAAATCCATACTATTATCATGAATGGAAATAAAACCTTTATTCAGATATTCTTAGATTCACTTACATTTCCTATTTACTTAGTTTTTTCTAATTGCTTTTCAGCATCCAACGGTGCCAGTGAGGATTCTGCCTCATTCAGTCATTACATTTCTCCGGCTTTTCTAATCTGTGACAGTTTCCCATATTTTAATTGTGTTGGTTATTTATTCAGTAGTTTTAGGAGAACTGCTCAATTATTTTGAAAAAGTCCCTCTACTAAGATTGTCTTAAAATTTTTTCTATGATAAGACTCAGCTTATATTTTAAGGAAAAGACCACAGAGATAAGATGCTGTTTTTGCCACATCAGTGAACATCCATGTTAGCCCTGAACGTCTAGCATGCATATTGTCTTTAAAGTTCTTCCAGGGTGAACTTAACTCATTTTTCTTGTTTTGAAGGAAGTCACAATGCACAATTCACAGGTTAGGCGTGACAATTTATTTTCCCCTGTCTCTAAGGTAAGTATTTACAGAAATTACTAGGAATTTTTCTGCATTGGAGATGTATCTTTACTTCCAGTTGTAATAATTTGTTTATTCAGCATTTATTATACCAGTATAAACTAAGAGTTATTTGTACATAGGACTATAATGCAATACTACTTTATCTATTTTTGTCCAAATTGTTCTACCTTTGGTAATGAGGAGTTTTTCCCTGGTTCCTTTCTTCCTTCCTTCCTTCCATTATTCTTTCTTTCTTTCTTTCTTTCTTTCTTTCTTTCTTTCTTTCTTTCTTTCTTTCTTTCTTTCTTTCTTTCTTTCTTTCTTTCTCTTTCTTTCTTTCTTTCTTTCTTTCTTTCTTTCTTTCTTTCTTTCTTTCTTTCTTTCTTTCTTTCTTTTTCTTTCTTTCTCTCCATTTCCATTTTTCCATTTCATTCCTGTCTGTGTTCTTCTGACATAGTCCTAATATTGTGTGCGTGCGTGCGCGCATCTGTGTGTGTGTGTGTGTGTGTTTGTGTGTAGTACTTCATTATTTTCTAGCACTGTAAGATAGTACAAGGTCACTCTGTAGATTTTTGGTCTCCATTTCACATTTAACTCTCTGTCCAAAGATATTTGGTTTATGTTATTGAAAAATAGTACTATAAGCACATTTGGAAAATAGATATGGTCATGGCTACTGGGGTAACGTTGCTTGTATGTCTTCCCAACTGACAGGACATGAAAACAAATGTATTTGCATTAATCTGTAAATAAATAAACTGTAATTATTTCTATCTAGAAATATATTTATATTTGTATGTATCCATAGAGAGATAGAGCTAACCATGAGATCATATTCTAAATGTTTAACTTTCTTAGCAAATTGAACAAACCGACTCCAGTTTGCTGTAATATTGAAAATAAATAGGTGTTGGATTCTTTCAAATGTTTCATATGTTCAGTCAATCCTGTATACTTGAAATAAAATCTACTTCATTGTGTTGCATGAATTTCATACGTTGATACTATGATCTGCTATTCATTAGCTGATAATTTCCAATGTGTACATATAATTCTCTGAATTTCCACCTATTGGTCTTTCTTTCTTCCTTTCTTCCCTTCCCTTCCATTTGACTCCTGTCTCTATCCAAAAATGTCATATAATCGAAGAATAATATATTCATTTTTTCATAATTAAAATATTTTAAAATTTTATGTTAACACATCTGCATTAAGTCATAATTTCTGAGAACAGGATTGCTTAATTTCCAAACAGTTAAGGATCATCCAGTCATCTTTCTCTCATGGACGTGTATTTAGTGTGATTTGAGAACATACTTTAATGACTTCTCTTTTCTTAAATTAGTTCATGTATGTTTCATGGCACAGAATGTGATCTGCCAAGATAGATGTTCCCGTGAGCTTGAGAGGAGTGCTGTTTCCTCGTGGTTGGATGAAGATTTCTAAAAATCCCAATTAGATCAACGTAAGTAGTCATGCTGTTCATGTTGTCTGTATTCTTATTGATTTTCTGCATGTTTGGTATATCAGTTAGGGACAAAGTGAAACTCAAATTTTAATTAATAACAATTTGTCCTTTTCTTCTTTCAATTCTATTGCTTTTTCTCTCATTTTGACACTATGTTGTTAGGTGCATATGTGCTTTAAAATTTTGTCTTTTTGGAGAACTGACCTTTTATCTTTCTATAATGCTTCTGTTTATTCCACTAAATTTTTTCTGAAGTCTGCTAATCTGGAATTAATATAACTAACTTTTCTTTGTATTAATGTTAGTATGTTGTATGTTTCTCAATGCTTTATCTTTAATCTGAGTTTTTGGATTTATTATTTAAGAACATCTATATTTATTTCCCTTCAATTCACCCTGAGAGGCTCTTTTACTCAACACATTTTAATTACTGTGTTTACATCATGCACGTTTAAATTGATTATTGAAAAAAATAAATTGCTTATTGATTAAAGTATTAATCCTGGTATATTTGCAATTTATATATTTTTTCCTCTTCTGTTTTATTCTCTGCTTTTAATTATACATGTAATCAATCCTCTAATAGAGTACCAATTATATTTCTTTGGTATATTTCATGGTTGCCCTGAATTTAAATGTACATTTTATTTTAAATCTGTATTCAAATAACATTGCTACATCCAAGTTTTGTTCAAGCATTGCATTACGTAATACCCCTTCTCTTTTCTCCTGTTCCTTGTGCCATTACTACCATTTATGTCCCTATTTGTGTATTGTAGTCACCCAGTGAACTGTTACTATTATTACTTTAAGCGAAAGTTGTCTTTTACAAAACTAAAAATAAGAGTAAATATATATCTCACAGATAAAATGTGTCTCATTTATTCATTATCCAATGATTTTTCTTTCTTCACACGATTTGAGTTTTTAGTTCCTCACATATATGATTCTCCTTCAGAGTGAAGGAAATTTTGACAACATTTCTGGTACACAGCTCTAATGGTGATGAGTTCCTTCAACTTTTGATTGCCTCAGAGGAGTTTTTATTTTTATTTCATTTTTAAAGTTAATTCTTCTGGATACAAAACTTCATATTTTTTATTCTATTGGTCATTATGCAATGTTTCCAGATTACAGTCATCTAGAATTTCTTCGCTGAACATTTTTATGTGTGTAAATCTATTTTCATACACTTAGGTGACATGGCATTATTTTTTCTTATTTACTTTTCTGTATGTATAACCATGAAGTTTCTTTGTGGTCAATTACAAAGAATTAAAATGTGAGTGTATAAAAAATATAAGCACAAAAATTACAGAAGCTTGAAGTATAAAATAAAGATTCATAAAATGTTGAAGATATTATCTTCATAAAATATTGAAGATAATTTCAGATATTTCACATGCACTTGAAGGTGGAGTAGAACAAGGAAACTTTTTATTTCTTATCTTTTCCAACAAGAGTATTTTTTAGTCTCTTAATGGCAGTGAAGCCTCTTCATTTTACTCATTTTTTTACTCTTTATATTTTACCCTTTTACCTGTAAGCTCTCATATCTTGGCTGAATGGTTATTAGAAACAATTATTCCTGAGGAAATGGGAAAAATAAAAAGTATTGTTCAGAAGAAAGAAAACCAATAATGTAATTAGAGCTATTCATGGAAGCATATAATGATAATAAGAAATTAACTCAAGTGAGTATTGAGTCTCAGATTACCCAAGATCTGCAGTCAGCAAGGTAGAGATCAAAGGGAGCTAACTAGTCCTAGACTGAATCTGAAGACCTGAGATGAAGGAGAGATGATGAAAATATCAATCCACGTCCAAAGACGAGAGAATTAGGCACGTTGATGGTGCACATTTAACTCTAACTCTGAATTTGAAGGTAGAATGAATACATCCCAGCTCAAAAACCAGCACGGTAAGAAAATTGGATCTTAGACACTCCCCACTTATATATTCAATAGTTTACAAGACACCCACCTACATTAGGGTGTGCGATCTGCATCGCTCCATCTACTGACTCCAAAGTCAATTTTGTCTAACAATGTGCTCACAGCACCGGGCATGGTGATGCATGCCTATAATCCCAGGACTAGGGAGGCCGAGGCAGGAGGAACATTGGGAGTCCAAGGCCAGCTGGAACTACATAGTGAGACTCTGTCTGAAAAAAAAGAAAAAAAGTACTCACAGATATAATCAGAATAATGTTAATCGAATATGTCTTTGCCTCATAACTCAGTCAAGTTGACACATTAAAGTGACAATCACATGGAACGAAGAATTGTTTTCTTACATAATTGCTA